>JALIZH010014888.1:0-58366 GCA_030522465.1 Rhipicephalus appendiculatus | reverse complement strand
GTTTAATTGGTCTATTCGAATAGCTCGTTTCAAATGCATTGTTGATTGCATTGACTCCATTACTGAGTATTTCCTCTTCTTATAGAACGGCATCCCAAAAAAAACAAGATATCAGAACCGTGTTGCCTTGGTTATGCTTAAAATACCATGCACAAGATCAAACGAACGAACAGTATTAGTATCTAAGAAATCTGTAGTTTTTCAACTCATTTTATAGCGTTCATCCCGACCTATCGACATATATAGAAAATAATTTTCCTATATTAGATTATGAAGTTCAAAGAGAATCATTTGCTGCTCTGTATCCACAGAGTTCATTTGGAACGCTTCTGGTTCTTTTGGTACGCAGCTTTCGCACAATATGGGCTAATTTTTTTCACTATTTTATTCATAATTTTTCCATTTATTATATAGTTGAAGCCTACACGACGGTGAGTGTCTTTCGGAATACATTTGCGCACCGGTGCCAACCTGCCTGAAGCAAGTCGTTAAATCTTTTGAAGCCATCTTTTTTGCCGCAACCAATGCCGGTGGACGCATACTATTTCAGCAGTTAGATCTGGGCCATCTAGAGACTCTCTCCTATCGGTTTGTTTGTTTTATAAGACGCTACAGTATGAGTGGCCGAGGAAGCACGAAGTAGAACTATAAGAAATGCAACATGGCGTCTGCTTGGAAGAAGCCCTAGGTGGTCCGAGAAGAAAGCCTCATTCGTTCCGGGAGCTCAAGCACTTCTCCGAGCGAAACAACGCGGCGGCAAGTCCGCTCACACTGCATAAACACTGGCATTGTTAGCGACAGCACTACTGAATGGCGCAAGGGCGTTTATTTTTCCTCGCACGAGATCCGAGGCACCTCCCGCCCAACAACACCAGCAGAAGAAAGAGAATCCTTACCCCTAACATACCATGCATTACTGCAACGATATCGGCTCGAACGTAGGTTATTTAGTCCGCCACATCCAAAAACTCACAAGAGACGAAGGCACCGACTACAGGCGCCTTCAAAGCAACACGTTCACCCACGGCAGCCTATTGTACCATGTGAGACCAACGCTGCACAGCTACATCTATCTGCCCACACTGCAATGTGGCAGACACTCTGGCACACCTCCTACTGCAGTGGAAAGCAAGCGTCCCAGCTCTACAAGCAGCAGCAACATATGCGGACCCAAACCTCCTCAGTGAAGCGTGGGAGGCTGCGACTTCCCAGCCGGACCTGGTCGACCAGCGTGAACTCGTCGCTCGAGCCCGGCGGGCGGTCCAGGCCAGTGGGTTTCTGGAATAAGGGACCCCCTTCACTCACAAGCCTTGATAACATCAATGTTTTCTCTCTCTCTCTCTGTTGCTGTTGTGTTAGGCTTTCCTGTATGCACTGTTAGCTTGGGAATTATTTACTCCACGAATTTTCATTATGTGAACAGTGCTGAGCGAGCCGTGAAAACAGATCGTCAACTTAATGAAACCGCCAGTGAACCTCGGAGTAAAATTTGTGTCCCTTAGGTGTGTGCTCGGGCAGCATCTTGTCACCACTTGATGTCACAAGCTACGAGACGCGTCCTGTCGAGAGCTATTAATTTGGAAGCAACGTACGGAACAAAACAAGACTAACACTATGGGTAAAGTTATCGCATGTCCTTCTGCAGAACAGCTTAATACATTTTACAGAGCTGTCTCTCTTTTCCTGCTTTTATCCCTTCCCCCCAGTGCAGTAGCAAACCGGACTTGCGTCTGGTTAACTCCCTGCCTTTCCTTGCATCTATCTCTCTGTTGAAATTCCAGGTGCTTGCTTTCCTACTTTCAAGAAGACTGTCAGAATTTGTTAAATTGGCATGTGTCCTGCACTCTTTCTTTTTTAGTTTGCGTTGCCTTCGCGTGACTCATACAATGAAGTCATTGCACAACGTATCGCCATATGATTGAAACCGACTGCCAACATTAAGTATATGGAGAACTTTTTTTGTACGTCAAGTATGTTGTACAGTCTGTATGCACTTTATGCAACATTGCTACCGACAGATCAATAAACTTTGACAGCTGTAAGGAAACCAATAGCTGTGTATCGAATGGGGATAAATGCTCGAACGCAGAATTGCTTCACGGCGAGGCATGAATCAGCTGCATACGTGGTAGATGTGGATGGCAACGAGTGCAGCAGGTCCAAGAAAGAACCTTCAGACACCAGCTCTTTTAATATTCACGATACGGACTTTGTGTTCGAAACCAACCTCCGCCTCTTCTTCGCGCAGGGACGGATGGTCGAGTTGAAGTAAAGCACCAGTGCTCCCAGATTGGTTCTGTTTCTTCTTCGTTCACGGCTAGCGGTCCTTTTCCTCTCCAATCACTTTTGCATGCATGACACAAAGGTGGGTCAAGTCTACTGTAATGTATTTTATCGCCACACTGTTTCTGAAATGTGTGGTTCGTTCACATACTGAGTACCTTGTGCCCTCTCCTCCATGGTGCCTGCATCGTAGGGTACAGTACCCCCGAGACGTTTGCTTTATTGAGTTCTTAAAGAAACGTTTGTTCTCTCAGGGGTTCAAACAAAACTTTGTCGAACAAAATCGGAAGATAGCCATCAAAGCAGCCTGTGATCTTTCTCTTCCACAGTCGCCTGGTCAATTTGAAATGATAGTACTTTTGCTCCAGTTTAAAATATTGAAGTTGAAGAAGTTGACTGGATTTGCTTGTGAGATAAAAGGCGCTTTCCTGTTTTAGGGACCCCAAAAATTGTTAAAAGACCCCTAAGGACAACAACACTGTACACCGCAGTAACGTGAAACGAAGATATCTTAGAATTAATTGTTAATAGAATCACAAGTACACACAGATATAAATACGCAAAATGGTGTGCTATTAAATCGTTACTGATATCTCACAGTATTAGCACAAATGATGTGATAACTTGATGAGAATAATACAAAGGAGTTCATTACATGCTCCATACGCGTATGTTGGGAATCAATATATGCATAAATAGTGACTACAAATTATTATGGAATGGAGGAGGTTATACAGTACGAATATAGAGAGAAGTTGTACATGCACTGGGGGGCTTGGATCTATTTTGTGTAGCATTATTTAGTACGCACATAAGTAGTACAATCAGTTTATGGAATCGTTTGCATTAACGGAGCACGTGGGAATCATCCTTCAGGCATGGTTGGCATACATTATATGCCTATATATCGAAAGGCATACGAAGCTTATTTTCCTGGTTACAATTTGACAAGCATGTGCAAGTGTTACATTGCATCACGAATCATAATTATCGAGACGACCTCTCCACCATGGAAGCCTGGACAAGTTGGTCGAGGTGCAATATGGCCGTTGACGAAGCGCAAAGCCTACTTAGGCAAAAAGACAGAAGAGAGTTCAAGGCAGGATGTATTTTCACTCTTTTCTTTCGTTTCCTTTCTTCGGTCGATTTCGCGGCGTGCACACCGCCATGATCGAACCCTCACCCTCACAACTTATGCACGAGTTCCATTTATAAGAATTTCTGGTTGCACCCGACTTTATAAATTATCAATCCATCAGAGCCAGTTTCAGCAAAGGCATTGTTACGTCGTTCATGCCGGTTCCCAAATTCGACAATCTCAGATTTGACAATGTCTAAGAGGAAATGTTCCTAATTCAACGCTTCGCTAAGCTCACAGACGCAGTCGCTGCTACGAAACAGAGACACCTTTTTATGATTCATGCCGATTTTCTGCTGTCTTGCGCTTTGTCGCTTAATATAAATGCGTTCACAAGCTTGGTGAATAGAGCCTTGTCGCTCGATCCGCTGTAGGCAGGCCTAGTTGCAAACGCGTGGCTAATGCGATAAACATGCCAACCCTCCGGCTTTGTTATTATCCCTCGTACTTACAGCAAATGCATTTTCGCCTCCGTACAACGCATAACACAACACACGTGGAACGTCAACAGTGCTTATCGCAGATACCACAAGGAGTCGAATTAGGTGTCCATGTTGGTGGCACCATACAAACTGCGGATCGGGATCCAGTTCGATGTAGTTATGTTTGGACCTGTTCTACTGAGATATCTGAATACACTGTGACAATCTTAGAAAGTCAAGGTACCAGCGTAGGCGTAATGGAACACCGCGCATTTAGTGCGCGTATAACAGCTCTCTCCCTTCCATCTATTCATCCTCTTTTCCCCCCCCCGAATGTTGTTCTACGTCATTTCCTGACCTGCTATTTATGAGATAAAATATTCCTCGCTTACCGTACTAGATAACGTGGTATGCGCAAAACACAAACGAGTGAAGCCACCTTTTGGCGTTTGCGCTGCACGACCAAAACACAGCGTGTATATTTTCCTAATGTAAAAGAAAATGCAATAGCAAGCACACCGTTGTCTTGCGCATGTGTAATTTGTTTCTTAGTTGTTTATGTTCGTCTTTCAAGCAACTGGAGCGCGGGGGTAAATTTTAACGGCGTTGTGTTGTGTAGGTGGAGGTCGTGCTGAACTCTTTACGCCACCCCGAAAAACAAGAGACCAGTGCGAAGGTCGGTTGCGCTGCTTAGAGGAGGCGAGCGGGGATCCCTCGGAATTCTGCAGCCTTCACTGCGCGCTGCATGAGCCGACATGCTGGGTTCCATGCCATCAGTCTTTACCTCTTTCTTTCACCTATGAATGTGTTTGTTTTTAGATGAGTAGGCTAAGCTAGAGGTGGTGAAGAAACATCGATTTCGCAAATTAAAAAACACAAGCAATAAAACAAAATGTGCATTTTAACGGCAATTTCAACCATTCTTCTATTGGAATCTGCGCCACCTTCAGAATTAATGCAAATTAATGCAAATTAATGCAAGACAACCACCCGTACGGATTTCCTTGTGGCTTCGTGCCGCAAACGGGTGGTTGTCTATTATCCCTTTATTAACCTTCAGAATTCATTCCATCTAAACATGCCTCGCGAATTCATCAGCTGCTATTCTTCATTCGCAGTCGGCACATTTAAGTAAATAATTAAAAAGATATTTTGTGAATCCAAGTTTATTATTCATCAGATTGATTGTACCATTCCTGAACATCCGTAACATCTGGCAATTTATTTTATAGACACTTTACTTTTCTGTTTCAAGCATACGCTTGACAATTCTTGAGTGTCATCTCACAGATCCGGTGGGTAACTGATGCCTTCTGTCGAATTTTATAAGTATGTTGTGCATAAATATCTTGTAGATGAACTGCATTACAATCAATAGTTTTTTACTCACTGCTTACATCATGTACCCGAGGAACTCCAGGGCAGTTATACTATTGCATAGTTCTACGCGAAATTGCAATACAGAGAGGAGATAGTACTGATCATATTAGTACACACAGGCATAGCATTACGGACCCGGGTTGCTTATAACACCACCTGTACCAACACATTAACCACTGTTGGTGTTCGTGGCCTTTCAACTGTCTCGTTGGCATCGACAGAATTTTCTTTTTTCGCGAGATGAGATAGCGCAGTTAAACCATGGAATTTAAAAACAAAAGCTGGGTGAAATAGGAAAGCAAACACCGTTGAAATTGTAATGGCACATATCTGATGCTGATTAAAGCAGTTGATATACAGGGAGAAGCGCTCCTTGTCTCAAAAGAGTATCACAAATAATGGGACGTCAACAATGACAAAGCTTTCGCGCCGACTTCAGACGCACGTCCTTCGTACTTCGAAAACGGCTGAGTAGCTCGCTCAACACAGCTCGAAAGCTTGTGACAGCCGAAAGAAGCCATGTTCGCCCCCCCCCCCCTTTTTTTTTTAATTGCGTTTCGTAGAAGAATGGCTCTACCTCCATAACGCAAAGCTGGTTTCCTGGTAAATGACTTCGGAAGAAATGGACATTTCTGTAATTGCCACTTTCAAACCTTCCAAGCGACCATTCATGTCAAGCAAGGCAAGCGGGATAACATTCTTCTAGACCCTTCATGGGTTGCAAAATAGCACGAAGGTGATGTTTTGGGCCGCCTTCATGCTGACTCTGTAGGAGTCACTCACGACTGTTTGCGTTTTCGGCTGATGTCTTTTTAAATACAAAGGACATGCCTGTCACACCGTGACCCTTTTCAAATAGCAAGGCTGCAGGTGGTGGTGTGTCAGATATTAGACAGCACACGACTTGTGCCATCGGAGCAAGGCAGCAAAAACAGAGTTTAATGAGGAAATTAAAAATCTAAAAATGTTCCACAAACTATAGCAGCCTTTCTCATCTTATTTTGGAAAAAGAATATTATTTTGCAGTTATCGCCACTAAAGCAGTTTGAAACGACTGAAACCATTCTGAGCTGTTAGGCTACAGAACGATCTCGCTTTCTTCTTCACTGCGTTCACCAAAGGCGCTCTCTTTTACTCGCCATGTACTTTTGGGTGGTCCGTGGGCAGCGCCAGTACAGAACGTCACGTACATCCACTGCAAGGTTATGTAAACCTGCCATGGCTGCTTGTATAGTTTGCGCAAGACTAGGCTGAGGCTCCTAGGATGTGTACAGAATACGCGCATCACTAACGCTGCAGGCAGCCATTTCTTGGAGAAGGGCCGAGCTCTCTTCAGCCCTTTTATTCGTAGTGTCAGTCTCATTCTCAGGCCGTCCTAGCTATACTCGTGAACATTGTTTCTGCGGAGCCTTTTTTATTGCAATAGCAATTATATAGACACTCTCGGCTGCTTTTCGCCGTCGGCGTCGGCTTCACCGTGGCCGCCATGCCCCGTATATGAATATGTATATGTATAAATAGAGAAGCCACGAAGAAAAAGAATTCAGAAAACTATTTTCCGACGCGCGGAATCGAACGGGCGATCTCTCGCTGTGCAGCGCGTGGCGCTAAGCGCTATGCCACAGAAGCGAACGTCCTCCAGCATGCACACTGCGAACTATTTATATACACCATTCACCGCTGGCGGTACGCCGATCTCGGGGGAATATCAGCGTGTTCTCTGCCTTACTAGCAAACCAGCGAGATGGCGCGAAGTGCGCGCTGGGCGTCACTCGTTGCAACCTCCCCTTTGCCCTCGCGGCGTAGTCGCCCGTGCCCGTGTGCCCGTGCACGCGCGCGCGCTAATCATGGGATGGGGGACGGGGGGCGGTTTTACGTCGTGAATTTTCGCCTGAAAGATTACGTTTCGGTTACAGAGCACACAGGGTCACTTCGCTCGCTGCAGAGGCCCCGTTCGCGAAAGAAGCGCGCTGTTAAAACACAGTGAAGTAACAACTGTGACACTTGTTAGTTCGCGCTCGTCCTGTGTATGCCTGTACGTATGTTTCGTGCGCCCTTTGTATTTGAGCACAGCGTGTCGAGCTGTGAACATTGTTAGTTCGCGCTCGTCCTGTGTTTGTTCTTTTCGTGCGTCCTTTGCGCTTGAGCAGCACGTTCCAAATTTCGATCTGCTTGGCGTTCTTCGCGTGAAATCCCAAGTTGTTGCTATCCCATTCATTGCTTCGCCCTTTCGGCGAAACTGTGATTTTTTTCATAATGAATTTACTCGGGCTCTTCGGGGTCATTACTTGTGGAAAAGAAATGACGTCGGTGCTCACTCTTAATTTGCTTATACGGCCGCAGGACTGACTGTGACGAGGACGAGCGAGCAACGAATTTTGATTAGGTTCCTGCGAGACACGGTACTGCCTAACACACGGCCACACACCCCTGCAATTGATGAGGTGGAACAATTGACATCCATGAAGGCTAGGTGAACCCCGCCTGATGCCACATCACAGCCACCGCCACTCACCAGCCATTTTCTTTTTTTCGAAAATTAATAAAGACGTGCCCCCTGTACACACTGCCTTGGCAATCGTGTGTTGCAAATATGGCGGCCCTCCGCAGCTAGCGGAAGCCAGGGAATCGAAAAAAAAGTAAGTTCTTTACGGGGGTTTTTCCGGTCCCTGCTTCGCTCGTCTCGATTCCAACAAGACAGTGGTCGTCACGTCACCGGGATGAAAACTGTCGACCGGTCTACCCGCGAGAGAGAAACAATCCGTCTGGTAGCCTTCGGACAAAGAAGACTGGCCCCTACAAACGGTGAACATCCAGGTCTATCGTCAAAAGTAGACCCATTTCTTCTTGGCGTCTCGCTTCAATGTTCGGCGTAATCAGACCTCATCATGCGCCTAACCGTCATCATCATCATCAGCCTCTGCAACGCTCTCTGCAGCGCAAAGGCCTCTCCCACGTTTCGCCAATAAACCCGGTCCTGTGCTTTCTGCGACCACATTATATTCCCAAACTTCGTAATCCCGCCTGCCCACCTAACTTTCTGTCTACCGCTCGCGCGTTTGCCTTGTCTTGGAATCCACTCGGGCACTATTAATGACCAGCGGTTGTCTTGCTTACGCGCTATAAGCCCTGCCCATGCCATTTCTTCATCTTGATTTCCCACTAACATGTCCTTAACACCACTTTGCTCACTGAACAACACTGCTCTCTTCTTGTCTCCCTTAAGGATACTCCTATTATTTTCCTTTCCATTGCTCTGTGCGTTGTCCTCAATTTAAGTTGGACCCTCTCTGTAAGCCTCCACGTTTCTGCTCCGTTGGAAAATACCGGTAAGATGCAGATGTTATACAGTTTATTATCTATTTATTAGCTCAAACGTGTGCCCCATCAACTGTGTGTTGCCAAAGAGCACATTAGTGGTAATGTGGTTTACGGCACTTTCTAGCAGGAGTGCTAGTGGGACATGTATTTCTACTTAGTTTGAATGTGCTCCTTGGAGAACTACGAAGCGATGTGAGAGGGCCTTCGGAGTAGCACAGGCAAGGTGAGAGGAAAACAGGTGGTTCACCTACTAGATCACAGCTGTTTAAATACCAGTAGATAGGGGCTGTCTCAAGTATTACCGGTGGTAACGTCTAAGGCGTTAGCACCTATAATGTTCTAGGCTTATAAGAGATCGCTCTACGCTTCCTAAAATCTTGAACTTCGTGCGAATTGCTGTCACGCTGACGACGAGTATTACTGGTGTGCACCGTCGCTTTGTGTGCTTTTAAATTACTGCTATTTACTTCCAGGTTTGTGAAACAAACTGCTCTGCAGTTCTGTGGTCGCGTTTGGAATATCTGATGCCGATGCGTTGCAGATGTGTTGCAGAATATGCGTTGCAGATGAAACAAGTCCTGCAAAACAGGCTCTCTTTAGGCCTACTGATTATCAGCATCGACCATCGCCCTGTTCATTGCAGCTGCCCCCACTGTATATTTTTTCTCTCTTAATCTTCTTCCCGACCTCGTTGTTGGAATAGGACGGGAAAATCTGAGAGCAGTCGCAGCTTTCCCATGAAAACGTTCAAGCGTGGAGAGACGAGCTCACAAGAAAAACTCGATAAGTTCGGAGGGGATTTGAGAGAGCCACTAAACTGCTGGGATTTTTTTTCTATGCGCCTCTTGAGTGCGGTATAGGGAAACTACTGTTTGCCGAGCTTTTTGTTACCATGGAGACAAAGTGAATATAAGCGGCGGTTACACACAGAAAAACTATTTTGCAACAAATAAACACAGGTCCCACACTGGTGGCGAAATGCGCGCTTAGCTACACTGTAAACGAGATTACACCCATATGGGTGTAATATGGTGTCTATAACTCACACCCCTACACCCCACAAAATGGGTGTATCAAGCAGGATTACACCTATAAAATGGGCGTATTTCCGGATTTTCACCCATGGGTGTGAACATCCTTGTTCACACCCATGGGTCTGTATTAGCAAGATTACACCCATATGGCAAAAAGGGTGTAGGGGTGTTTATGCACAATTACGCCCCAACGCCCATGCGAAAAATTCCGTAATTTGCGCGGTACCCCTCTCCCAGTTGGCTCCCATGGAAGCGCTAGAAAGCTGACCCTTTAGAGCTAAAGGGCTCTAGTCCTTTTATGGCCACTAGACTAATCATAGTGGCTCCTGCCACAGTGGGAAAATCCTGGCCCCCAGTGCTGTTTTTATGGTGCATATGACGCACGGGATATATTGCCCTCACATACACAATGTAATCGTAGCTGCAAATGAAGGCATGACTCAAAATATGTTGTCACATATTTATTTATTTAATTTATTTATTTATTTATTGCATACCTGCATCGCACCATTGGGCTTTACAGCAGGGGGGGTTACATACAAAAATATACAAAGTAATCACACTCACAAAGCACGACGTTCACACAGTTATCCATAGTGCAAAATGAAATCAAGCTTTATTAAACACAGAGCTCGTACAGGATTCAGAGACAAATTGTAGGCTGTTCAGAGACCTTCTTCGAGTGCGCAGAGCGGCATCGCATTTGCGGCCAAAGAAGACATCAAATAGGATGCGAATTGCATGGCATGGAGCACTAACGACTCACAAGTACAGTGCAGTGAAGCATACAAACAGCAAGAACAGTAGTGCAGTGCAGCATGCCTTATTTCTCTAATATAGTGAAGTAATTGCAATCACATTGCAATCACATCGCAATCTCCACATTGATACGCCACAGTTCGCACGTCTTGTCATAACACATGACATTACACATGTCATGTGTTATGTCATGTCCCCGTGTCATAACACATGAAATTTAACGCGAGGATTCCCTCCTCTTCAGGGGAATACAGTAAACTCATGCGTATTTAATAAAGCATTTCGTTGGGAGCACAGGTGTGCATTTTTCTTAGAGGCTCTTCCGCCACCATCTCGAATTTTTGGCTCGTGACCGAGCAAGGGCCGCCTTCCAAATTTTGTCCAATTATCTTCCACTATGGGTGGGAGGGGGACGCTTGTTCAAATTTGACAGTAGAGGTTTTGGAACTGCAAACAGTTTCTGCATAGAAGGAACTCGCATGTGGTTTTTATACATCATGTGTTTTCAGGCTACGTGTTTGCATTTGTGCATACAGTAGGCATATCCAGTAGAAGTTGCTTTCATGGTTGCAGAACAGTTGTAAAAGCTAGTGTGCATATTTAAAGCGCAACAAAGCCTAGTACTGGTCTATAGTCCGCTCTCTCATTAAACCACTGCTTTCACGTCTCGTTGTGGCCACACCTATCGTCAAAATTTCTCGAAGCTCTGTGATTAATGTGCTGCGAGCAAAAAGTGGCAAGTAAACTGATATTATTTTGGAAACGGTAGGTGCAATAATGAAATAGACCGGGTATATCCCCTTTCAGAGCAAAGCTTAATGACTGACTTTGTACATCCTCCCGAGATTGTATCCTACGTTTCAAGAGTGCTACAAACATTAAACATGTACTGCAAATAGATGTGAATGCCACAGCTGCACATGTAAAGAATTATAGCTCGCGCAGCGCTAGAACTTAAAAAAGCAGAGTCATACCAGTGCCCAAGAAGAGGCATTTTCAATAGATTTTGTGGTAGATAGCGGGCTTAATGAACAGACAACCTTCTGCTGCATTCATGACACACTATTTGTGAATCGCCGTCTTAAGTTGCATACAGGTAGGCTGTCTACACTTCACCATGCAATGCTGTTAACATTATGCATCAGTATATCTAAATGTATCGCGGTTAATCTTGTGGCAAACTGGTGCTTGTTTTGGGAAAATAAATAGGCAGGTCACATAGATTGAGATGGAAACTTTCGCATCACAGGAATGTTCTAGAAATGTACAAGGTATGTACAAGGAAATGCAGCACCCTTCGAGGAGCTTCCACCACTGCTGCAACCCTTTGAGTGAGGTCGTGAACCCGAAACAGCAGTTTTCAGGGATGTGATGAAGAGTGCACTGCATCGTCAGCACCCAGTCCATCGAAGACGATGTAGTGCGCTGTACTTTCAACAGTCTGCATACAAGATAGGCATAACATTAAACTAAACATTTAAAAATATTGGGAACAATCAGAATCTCATTATGAGGTACCCTATAATAGAAAGCTCTAGTACTACTTCCCCACTTGGGTTTATTACTGTGCACATCTACGTACGCAAGCATTTTTTACATTTTAGTCTACACCATGGCTTACTCAATGTGTTAGCAAAGATACATGGTGGGGGAAAAAATGCTTCCCCAATCATATCATGCACCTCTCAAAAGGTTTGAAATGTACCAAGATACTCAATTTTCAGCCTTTATACCAAGATTTCTTGCTTAGCTTAGAACGCCATAACCAGTAAGCCACTACAATGGGTGATAAACAAATATAAACCATGTTAACGATTCAGGCAGAAGAGTAGCATTATTCATCATTTACCTTGAAGGATCCTTTCGTAGACATGTACCCAGCACAGATGTTTAATCTACTAAATGAAACTTGCGTAAAACCCCAAGCAAGCACTCCCCTTCCTCTTTAGGGAGATTTCCCATATGCACCAATGACCGAGCAAGCCCCCATGTGAGCAGATAAATAGCGCTTATACAATGACCACTGCTGCTGGAAACACAGCACAGTGTATTTGTTGAAGCTCACCTGTAGACTTCTACTCCAGTTACATAAATAAGGTATACTGGATCATTTTATAGTCAGTCTTTCACAGGTTGCTTATTGGTCAAAAAACGATTACTTCACTTACGAGGCCACAAGTTAGGCTCACTGTTGTCCAAAATCTATACGACATGTTAATTTTATTCTGCTTCGAGTGCATTCATGAGCAGCTGTTTCGATGCAGTGCCTTTGGCAGATAAATACTATATTTTTTTTTCAATTCCTGAAAATATCCATGTAACAGACAATATTATTTAGAACTAACAGACATTGATGCCAAGGAAATTATAGGCGATGTTATTAGAAGTAATTGTAATGTAAATGTGAAGAAAGCAAAGTAGATGAAAAAGATAACTTGCCACCGGCAGAGACCGAACCTGCGACCTTCGAATAACGCGTCCGATGCTCTACCACTGAGCTACGGTGGCGGTCATCCCACCGTCCACTCTGTAGGGTATATATGTGCATTTAAACCTGGGAGCATCAGTCAGCGCCGCCTGTTGCCATTACGGCGAGTGTGGAACACTCTTTTTTTGCCTGTTGGCGTCACGTAGCGCGTGATCTTATTACGAGCTGGCAGCTGACTAATAACCCCTCGCATACTACCTGAAGGCATCAAGTCTTCCAGAACGAGACCCCTCGCTATGAATGAAGGAAATAAGTGTAAACTTAAGGGCTCGTTTGCTTTGTTAAACACGATATTAATTGGAACTAACAGACATTGATGCCAAGGAAATTATAGGGGGATGTTATTAGAAGTAATTGTAATGTAAATGTGAAGAAAGCAAAGTGGACGAAAAGATAACTTGCCACCGGCAGGGACCGAACCTGCGACCTTCGAATAACGCGTCCGATGCTCTACCACTGAGCATCAGTGGCGGTCAACCCCCAGTCCACTTTGTAGGGTATATATGTGCATTTAAACGTGGGAGCGCTGACGACGCTCCCACGTGTGACTGACGCCCTTTCTGTTCTGTCTTTAATTTTCTTCCTCGAAGGTTCGCGTCTACTGTATTTCAGTAAAATATTTGATACGTGGTGTCTGACTCCGGTGTGGAGGAGTGTTAACACTACATGCCAAGGAAACGATAAATGTCCGATTGGCGATGGCTCGAAATCGTGTCACTACTACTTCAATGATTCAAATACAAAGATGGCAACTGAAAACAGGACACAGCCCATGCTCTTAGCAAATGTGGCTGCAAGGACTGGCAAATAGACACGTGATTAGTAACCTGCAAAGCCAAGGATGCGCACTAAGTCGGAGACAGTCACATGAGGAAGGCGATATATTAAGTGGTGGCCTGGGCGAGTTGGTAACTCAATATCGACATGAATGAAGCAAATAAAAGTGTCATAATTAACAGAGCAGCAGATGAGAGGCCTGAAAGACACACTTGCGTATTGAAAACGGTAAGTGCATCAAGAAAAGGACAACGAAAACAAACACAAAGAGTGGTACTTACAACTGGTACTGTGAAATTAACACGTCATATGTGTCGTTTTCTTTGCTATGATGTGGTAGCATCCCATGCCTCAGAACAGAGGCCGCTGAAAAATTTTTGCAATTTTTTAGTCTAGCTTATTTCGCTAAATATTGTAAATCTTAACATTTGCACGGAACCAGGATGACAAAGCTAAGATCTCTTGCTATCATGCAGGAAAAGTTTTTTGACCGAGCGCTCTAATGTCGCTCTCGAAGAAAGTGTTTGCGTTTTTGCAAAACCAATGGATTTCGTTGTTATATTCTGACGACCTCCCTTTTTTTTTCAGTTAGGTTTAACCTCTTGACGCACACCGTTTTCAAGTCCCATTCCTTGTTGCTTCATTCCTATTCAATTGTGCTGGCTGCTATTTTAAAACCCACATTAATTTCATGTCACCATTAATTTCATAGTCAATTTTGCCTTCGATAGCATATTCGTGTGCTTGGTCAAAAACTATTCCTGTATGATATCAAGAGATTTTTGCTTCGTCGCCCTGCATTTGTGCGAATGTTAACATTTTTGATCTTTAGAGAAATAAGCAAGGCTACATGCATAAGAAAAATTTTTCAATATCGTGTGTTCTCAAGCATGCGTTTTACCATGTGATGAGCGAAGAAAACCACATATATGGCGTCTTCGTTTTGCAATAAATATCAGTAGGAAGTAGTTCTCTGCCAATTCGTTTTCGTTTGCCTTGTCTTGGTGCACTTATCAGTTTCAACATGTCGCTTTACCAACTAGCTCGGACCCGGATTCTCGTCCAACACACTTGCATAGCTGCCAATGTGGGGACCTCTAAGGTGAAAGGGAGTGGGGTGGGGTGGGGGGGGGGGGGGCGAACAGTCCCCATAAATTGACATAATAGGTAGGGGGGGGGGGGCTGCGACGAACCTTCGCCCCCACAGAAGGGGAACCCTGCGTACGCGGATGCTGTTGCTTGGCTGCTTTTCGTTATTGCTTTTGAGGAATGCAGTAACCTTACATACAGCTAGTAATGATGTCCAGTAAAGTTCTGAGACGTCAGCGATCGTACTGGTACACGCAATTATACGGCGCGTACAATGAAGGGACATAGGTTTGCCGTGTTCACCTGTCAGCGAGTAGCCCCTTCCGAATCTTAGTACGTACACCCGTCGGCAAAATAAGTCGGGACGCGCGACTGGCGACCACAATCCGATAAAACTGCATCGCCGCGCCGTCTGCCGAAACATCGCAGTGCGCGTTCGCGTCCTTTCACGCTCGCAGCGATGTCTTTGTACGCGCTTGCAGCGCAATAGCTGAATAAATGCAGCGTTTTGCGGTAGTTCGACGGGGGCACGGTTGGCGCGAAGCGCGCGGTGCTCACTTTCACGATTTATAAGATAACATATCTTGTCTCAGTGACAAACCGGTGCCACATATGCAGAATTAGTTCCCTTCTGTGCATGTTTTTTTTTTTTAATCGTACTGAAATGCAAAGGAATCGTACTGAAATGCGAACGAGGGCACCAAAAACGAACAGACGTCGAGCCGAAAACATGCTTCACTTTACTAGCATACGATTACCAGACAAGGTCCGGCTGCTACGCGTGATCTGTTGATAAATGCGAAGCGAGCGGTGTACTACTCACTGCCAACGTGCAACCGGCGAACTTCGCGCGTGATGGACTGAACAAAGAAAGCGACCCCTACCGCAAAACGCTGCATGTAATCACCTAGCCGGCTGCAAGCTTGTAAAAAGACATGGCTACGAGCGTGAAAGGACGCGCACGCGCACTGCAATGTCTCGTCAGACGTTAAACGGCGCGGCGATGCAGCTTTATCTGATTCTGGTCGCCGCTCGCCCGTCCCGACTTATTTTGCCGACGCGTGTACGTTCTTTCGCACGACAGCAAAGTATCATGCATGGCGAACACCATAGAACAACATTCAAAAATTTTAGAACCTCTCTCATTTGTCATCGTTATTTTCTTTACGTATACGCAGAGAAGGCTATAGGGAGTTTTCGAATAGCGTACGCAAAGCTTTGCGTTTGCGTTTTCCGCAACTGCGCATGCGTCATACGCTAACCTCTTGCGGGCCCCCGTTAAGTGACGGAAATAGCGGGCGACCGCAAGGAACGCAAAGCTTTGCGTACGCTATTCGAAAACTCCCTAATATTTCGGGACACTTATCGCCGCGCCCTGTACTACCATAGTTCGCCGAAATTCAGGAGACCCGCGGGCAAATCGGGAGAGTTGGCAGGCATGCACTTGTAGCGCTTCGTTGCTCGCAAGCACGAAAGCTTACCTTTTCAGCAATAGGACCAAATCCAAAAGCGCTCTCCGTGTGGCTCCCAGCGTACACTTCGTTGAATGCTTGATCGGAAGCACTCAGCTTGCGGCGAGCACTAAGCTTCAACGGAAGCCGTTGACAGAGGAGACGCACTGCGCCGCACCGAAGTCGTTGTTCCGTACTTGCCGATCCACCACGGATTCGGAGATTGCAGTGACACGCACTGTATCTTGCATGCGTGAACTACGTCACCGTGGAAGCCGTTGAAGTACACATCCAAAAGAAAGCAGGTGAATCGATGAACAATCCGCCACCGTTCGCATGCAGCAAACGCGCACACGACATGTCAAAAATATTCAAAGGTCGCCTGTTGATGATGATCGTGAAGCGCAGTTGCCCCGAGTCCGAAACCGAAAGTTATCGCCTCCGAGATTAATATCACTTACCAGTGAATTGACTTTAGCAGCGCCGTTTTATAATAATCGTTCGAAACAAAAAACCAAGACATATTGTAATATTTTATGTTTAACAACATGTTTGTGCTAGTAGAGCTTTAAAGCGTGTTCTTTTTTCTTTTTTTTTCAGCTACTGCTGACGTGTGCAGGTGGCAAATTCGTAGCCTTCGAGATTCACATTTTTCTTTTTCCGAGTAGAGCGCCGTCGGGGCATTGTTTCGACGAGTTGGAGTTAAAGTTTCGTTACCTGTGCATAATAAATATAACTAGGAGGCTAGGGAAGGGCGGGGGGGGGGGGGGGGGGTGAGGGAGTGGTGTTTGGTATTCGACTCACCCCCGCCCCTTTCTACGTTTATTTGGACCCGCATGTGTGCAAGCACTGGCAAAAGTGTACTTACATACAGAGGGGTCGGACCCCCTTCTCTCCCCCCCCCTTTCTGCATAAAGTCTGGCCACGCCCCTGCTGTGCTAACAGCCTGTTTTTTAAATAACATTCCACCATTCAGCAATCACTGATAAGAGATCTTGGAGAATACGCTCTTTATACCGACGCAGTAGCAATGAAGCTTGCTTTTATTTCATGTGGTGAATTTCGTGCAAGCATACGAATGTGCTATCACTGTGTGCATTGTAAGGCAATGGTAAGGGCTGTCAATCACATTTAGCAGAGCGATGAATTGGGCTAGTTGGTGGTGGTTCATGGTTTCTTGTTGCGCTGCGAATGAGTTGTGAGTTTGCGCACCGCCTGTCCTGTAGTCCCTGTATCGTCCTCGTCTCGTCATTCGCAGCGCAACAAGAAATCTTGAACCTGTCAATCAGAATGCCACAAGTCAACTGCGGTTCCTCCTTCTTGTGGCACGGGTACATTGTACTAGTGTCGTCTGTGATCGCTCAAGCGTACAATGTACGACCCACGAGGGTTCCTCGACAAAAAAAGCAAATAAGAAATAAAGCGCTCGCAGAGTGATGCGTCCCATTGGAGAAGTTCACTTGTGGTGCTTCGCGGGTGTGCGCCTAAACTGTGCTGCGGCGTGCCATGCGTGTACAGCAGCTGCAGCAGAGTGAGCTCAGACAGTTCAATGTAAACATGCCTAGTTTCATGGTAATACGTACGCTGCATACTGTCACTTTGAGCTGATCCGTGATCATAAGTTTAAATATAACTCACTGATAAAATCAGCGACTTGTGAATTGATGTGAAATACTTCAATGCACAGGAATATGTGCACCACACTGTAAATAAAACAGATGTTCTAAAAGAAAAGCTCATTGTGATTTCAAATTAGAAAACGCGCATGATGACTTGTCGAAACCAGTGTGTAATCGTTTCATGATATAGGTTTAAGCGCAACACCATCTCTTTTACCGTCCTTTCAGTGAGAATGATGAATGGTTACGAGGGGCTGCAAAATACTTTTTTAGTACGAATCACACAAAGTCTACCCATGAAGCCGTTGAACGTGGGAGGAATCTTGTGAATAATGCAAACAAGAGAGTGGTACAATAAATGTGCTATATAGCGCGGTATATGTCGGCGAATAAAAAGTGAAATGAAAACAAAAGCCGAAACATCGATCTTTTCACCGAAAAGTTGCTATGCGGTTTGATTGTATCCGTTGGCATGTGATACGTATTGATGCTTCTAAAAAAAAACAATAGGTGTAACATTCAAAGAAACACCCTTGGGTGGAATTTGTGAACATACACCCTAGGGTGTAATTTGTGATCATACACCTATAGTACACCCAAAAATGAAAAAAGGGTGCACAAAGGGTGGTTTACGTGAAATTCCACCCTTTTTGGATAATCTTGGCAAAAAAAAGGGGTGTCCGATGGGTGTTTTATCGAAAATCCACCCTTAAGGGTGTGAAACGGTTTACAGTGTAGCGCCTCGCAAGGCGTTGTTGCTATGCCGCGAAGAAAGGTTATTTAGGCGGACTTGTAGAGTCAAGTCGAGTGAACAAAACGCGAGAACAGGGACCTTGGCATGGCGGAATGTAATTAGCGCAGGTCATTAACAAACAGTTGCACACGCGGTCCTAGAACGTCGCGCTGTATTGCGTGAAAATGCGAACATCTCCTCTGAAACGAGCCACAGAAAAAAAAAGCAAAAAAAAAACATTTCATTGGTAATTGGTACATGATTTCAATGCTTGCCAGGAGACGAAAGTGCAAAAGCGATAAGAGCGTGGCTTAGAAAGAAAAAAACTACCAAGGACTGTCAAGAAACACGTCAGCTACGTTTTTGCTCATTATGATGAGAGACAATGAAAGCCTAAGAATAAGGGTGACAAGTGGTGTTGTTGTTGGTCCAATGGCGTCCTGATAAAAGTTAAACATTGAACACTCTGATAGCATCAAATTGCAAACAGCTACCACGCTCTACTTTTCAACAGAAGCAGCACGTCGCTTAATCCCTCATCTGATATCACCCTTTAATAAGCCGATTAATACCAACTTGGGGGGGGCGCATATCTCGTAATTTATAGAGTCGTCTAATGTACCAACAGAAAACTATGATTACTAATACCAGCTTTTTGCCGTGATCTTGCCACCTTTCCTCCCTTTGCATTGGTAGATTATCCAGTGACAAAATAAATTATCAATAAGACGGCACCACTGATTGTGATCTACCTTTGGCAAAAAAAAAGACATCCTAAGTATATTACCTCAATGTGTAAGTGATCAGCATAACTATACGCTAGCGTAAGGATATTTTAGAACAGGGTCTTCGGAGAATCATAAGTATGAGTTTGGAAAAATTGTTGTAGTGACGTTGCAGCCTGTAAACGTGGGCGACGCGCGAGTTTGTGCTATTCCCTGGTGCATTAGCTTCAGTGCGTCTATTTACGTTAGCCAAAATGGCTTTGAAGTACTCCACGATGATCAGTTGAGAAATGTGGCGTTATTTTGAACACTATATAAAACACTATAAACGCTATATTAAACAGAACCTTGACCCCAGCGTTGGGGAATCAAATGTTCGTGGTCATGGAGTGAGATGTGTTCGTGTTTGCTCGTGCAATCGGGTACCATGGTAGTTCAGCCATGCAATCGGATACCATGGTAGTTCCACCATGCAACCGTATACATCATGGTATACGAATGTTGTCTCCGCCTAGCTGCGTTGTTGTTCTTTGCTCTTAGCGTATCTTTCGCGGCAAGTATCGCTTCTTCTTCTCCTTCTGCACTTTGCCTCTAGGTGGCGCTGCTTCTGAGACATATTCTTTGACAGCAACTTGAAAAATGTAGCATTTACTCTTGAGTCTAGAATTGTGTATACATAAAGAAGTGCCCACATATATTGTCGGAAGATATATACTCAAAGGCTGGCGGTGTGAAAATTTATGGAGTTGCTTACTGCAGAGTACGTTTGTTCCTGTCTATCTGGATCTCAACGTATCTAGCTGAATGGTTGCCTGCCTCACTAGTGGCTCAATAAGCACACGTAGCGGCAAAAAGAAGACAAGAATATGCGCTACCGCACTGCAATACTTCGTGCGTGATGTACGACGTACAAGAAAAATGGCGCCTTTTTGTGCACCATAGTCGTTTGTCTCCTGGTATGAATTTTGAACATAAACTCATTGTTATTCAAAATGAAATATTGCGACACAAACTGAATGCTCTCGCTTTCAGAAAACTTTTCTACGGTTCATTGTAAACGCCCCGGAGTAGCAGATAACCCAGCCTGAATTTTCGCGAATGGTAAGAAGCAAGAAATAAAGTAGCTGTTCTTGCAGAGGAGTCTCAATGGTGTTCATATTCTTCACAAAGTTCTTGAACTATTGAAATAGCGGGCGTTCAATCATCTGGAATGCAACTATATAGTGTGCACAGGATGCATTGTGTAAGCGTTCGTGCACACCACATGCAGAAAGGCTTGGGAATGTAGTCGTCATATACAGCCTATTCTTATAGACGAATCCTTAATCCGAGGCGCTGATCGGATGGGGAACGAAAGTGTCATAAAATACAAGTTCTTTCCTTTCCATCGATTCTAAACATGACACCGGGCGGAAGGTGCAACCTTGGAAGGCCACCGGGACGACTTATAAAACTTTCTTTTTTAACGTCTTCTTCGAAAAACCCAACAAAGCTGTTTCGGCTCCCACACGGGAGCCTTATATTCTTAAAAAAACATGGTTGATCCCTCCGTCATAGGAATCGGTATAACACGAAAGTGAAACCTGTCCTTACAGAAGTAGTTGAATGTTTACTGCACATCGATATAAGAGAGCTTGCACAGTGTCTGTTGGTGTTTGACAGTTATAGCACCGTTTTACGTGGACGCATCCACGTTGACGCTTGGTAGTACATCTGCATCTCGACGACTAAAGTCCATGATCAATGATTAAACAAACCCTTGTTGTCATATATGCTTGTGGTAGCTGTACGGTAAGAGGGGAATCATAGAAAGCGGCGTGACAGCCACAAGAGCGTCAAGGATAGGACGCCGAACGTGGGCTAAGGTTGCTTACTCGCGGCATGTTAGTTATTGGACAACGCTGCCCGACCAGAGGGAAACGCAACGCGCGTCGTGTCTTCCCCGTTGGCCGGCTGCGATTTTTCGCGGGGCGAGGTTAAGCTGGGAACGCGCAGTTACGGCCACGCGACGCACTCGCGCGTCCCAGCTATTTTTTGTATGGACGGATGCTATGAGCGAGGCCGTTGCTAGGGGGTAAGGTCGCCACCTGGAAGTGTGTTAATACTTCGACAAAATTGCACTTGTCCTATTCGAAACACACCGAATGGGACGGACGCGTAGAAACGACGTTTTGAAGGAACTAATCGTGCATGTCACGGTCATAATGCATTACTTCACTTTAGCAAGAGCACTGTGAGAGGACAGTGGTAGATATAAAAGGCTTGTTTTTAAAGCCAACGGAGTATGTGAGTGTGGCGCAGTGGATAGCGCGACCGGCATCTGTTGTCGCTGACCAAGCGGTCGTAGGTTCGAAACCCGTTGACGGAACTTGTTTTCTTTGTCTTCTGACCATGCCTACTTTTTCGACGTCATTTCCGTGACGGAAATACGTCACTCAAATCTTGGTGGACCCCGGCATAAAACACTTTCGTGTTAAAAGATTTTTCGTCTCCCACACGAGCGCCTTGAACAAGGCTGTGTTTCCTTTGTCCAACACGTAATCACAGTTGATAGCACGTAACATAACAGAAGAAACGGTCGTTGAGTTGTAAATTGAAAACAAAAACTCCAGCCATCCTTGCCTAAAACTTGACTTGCGATAGAATTTGTTTTCATGAAGTGAAAGTCGACGTGCTCGCTATGGAAATCCCACCTTTGAACGCGTCCGTTAATTAGCTAAACTAATTAGCATCCGGGAATGGTCAAAAAGAAGCCAACAGAAATCGGACGCGTGATTTCAGAACACGGAGAGGCGTCGACGCGCGACGTCAGTTTAGATGACAGGTGCTCAGGCGCTGGGTGACTGATTTAAAGGCACGGTGCTTCGACACTCGTATGGTAGAACGACGGATAACGCAGAGTGATCTCGAATTACCGGTCAGATGCAGCACCTGGCCCGAGATTGATCGCAGAGAGGCGTCAGCGTTTTGCCTTAAGCCCGTCCGAGAGCTCGCACCTTTCCGTTCTTAATGAGTGCAGGCAGCCGTGTGAAGGTGACGCTCAAAAAAACAACGCAAAACAAACAAAATGTAGCCCTTGTCACGCAGGTGCGTCGAACGCACGTATACTAATGCGAGGTTCGTGCTTCTCGTCTGTGCTAGCACAAGGATCGAGGCATCTGTGAATAACGCACAGATATTGCGCAAGCGAACGACCGATAACGGTAATAAGAAATAAAGAAAATATTTTAATGTTTCCACTAAGTCGCGCAAGGCAAGACGCACGGCGAAGCACGGGCGCGTCCCCGCTCGTATACTCCCTGTCGACCGGCATGCCTAGCTTAGTGATGCGCGGCTTCCCTCTTAGGAGTACGGACTTTTTTGGGACGCCTTAGGAGTCTCTGGACAAGATTGGGGATTTAATCTTGAAGATTTTCAATCTATGTGAAAAATCCTGGGAGTACGTTAGATGCCTTACGAGCCCCTGAGTTACCAACTTATCAGAACTTGTCGGTTCGCATGATTGAATGTTCATCACCTCATAGACAAGAAAACAAAAAAATAAAACGTGTTGTGCTCAATTTATAAAGTTTCTTGCACATGCTTCACCTCTGTGACTTCAAGTTGCACGCCCGCCACCGCACCCCGCTACGTTTTCTGCTTCATTATTCCTCATGGCAGCGTCAGACTGGAACGGCCTGCCCTGTGACATCGTCACCATTGCCGCATATTCTACTTTTCAAGAACGCATCACTGATAATCTGTAATGTTAATTGAATCATCGCTGTTAATCTTTTACTTGTATTCCCACCCCTTATCTAACACCCCCTGAATGGAAATAAAGCTTCAAGGAAATAAGACGGAAAAGAACTGATCTGAAGAAAAAAAAACGTGTTGTGCTCAATTTATAAAGTTTCTTCCATACGCTTCAGGCCTGACATTCCCAAGCTGTTCGCTTATACGGTTCACCACGCACGATCAGCATGTCCGAAAGAACGCTAAGCGAATGTGGCATCTATTCGTCTGACAACAAAGAAATGCATGAAAACAGGGACACAGGAGAAGATAGTCTGCCTCGGTGGTACACTGGTTATGGTGCTTGGCTGCTGACCCGAAGATCGCGGGTTCGATCCTGACCACGACGATTGCATTTCCATGATGGCGAAACGCTCGAGGCCCGGGTATAATCCGATGTCAGTGCATGGTAAACAACAACAAATCGTCGAAATTCCCGGGGCCCCCGACGACGCCGGGTCTCATAATGATATCGTCGTTTTGGCACGTCAAAAAAAACAGATATTATCGCATTGCAGGTGAGCATAAACTGACAGCACTAATAAATATAAACGAAGTCAGGCGTTCGAATTCCTAAGATGAATCCCTAACCATTAACTCAACTATCTATCGCTGCATAGCTGCTACTTTCTGTTATATTTAGAGGCAGTTTTTGCATTAAATCGGGTCCCGTTCTTGAATACGTGGAGTTATGTGTTTCTGCTGGGGCTATCACGGCTTATAAACGAAACGAAGAGCATTCAGGGGAGATGAACAACAGTGCTGTTCCCCTTCTTTGTCCTTTGTATTCGCACGCTGCTTGGTAGAGTGTAACGACTATCCTAAGCCTTCACTGAGTTCCCACGGTTGTTCAGAACGGCACAGTCTCTCCCACACCTGCCATTTTCGCAATTCTGCTTGGAAACGCGAAATAGATGCCTGTTTATCATTCATGGAAGATTGCTCTCGGTTAGTACAACTAATCTTAGCTGGGATATTTTAACGCGAGAGCGTTAAAGAGCTCGTTTCGCAGAAATTCCGGCGTCGGCGTCGGCGTTGGTGTCGGCGTCGTTGGTTGTGAGCGAAAAATCATAAACTTTCCGTGACCGAAAAATCGAGAAAGCTGCAAATAAAAATTTCCGGGTCCGAATGAGGATCGAACCCGGGTCGTCTGCGTGGCAAGCAGGTGTTCTACCCCGCAGCCACGCTTCTGTTTGCGATTACATATAAAATAACTTACTCTGCTTGGAATTGCAGTGAAAATAACTTTTATGCTTTGCAAACACGCGCGTCCTGTATACAGGCGTCGCAATACAACATGTAATATCGCAGTATTATTGCGTGGTACAAGCGTGCATAGCCATCGGGTGTCAGAAGATGTGACTATCATAACGACATTGTGGTTCATGCCGTGTACCCATTACAAAAGGCACACACGTTACTGCGCGCATTCCCTTAAGACCACGTAGTGGGGGCATAGCAACTTCGAAAACATTTCCTCCATTTACCGCGCATAATTGCTCGTGGTTTAAAGCATGCTACGCATTACATAGTGAGCACTAAGGGATTGAAGTACGGACTAGGGACAAGATATCGCAATCGCGTTCAACTCTTAAAGGCGAAGCTTAAGGGTCCTCCAATGTTTTATTTTTTATTTACGCACATTGTGACGTAAGAGCACGAACGAAGGAACTCGTCAAAGCAAAAATGAGACAGAGCGCCTTGCCATTTCAAATTTCAGTTCATGTAAGCACACAGTCTGACCAAGCACTCAGCCGCTTCAGCTGCCTACCCAGCGAGGTACAAAGTGATTTTCATTTCAATATATAAGGTATTTCATATCTTTGAAATGGTCCACCGCTAAGGAGCACTGGTTTCATCACAACAAACTCAAAGCAATAGTTGCCTGAGGTATATTGAGAACTGGCTACGTATAATATAAGGAATCGAACACTTGAGAAGACAGCAATACCACCGGAGTAGGTATGAGTCTTTTCTACTGCTTTTTAGTACGTTCATAATTATTGCTTCTAGTTTCGTTTTAATTTGTTCTTCCTTCCGCACGCTATTCTATCAAACAGGGTAGTTATCACCACCACCATTTCTCATTCTCTGAATGTACACTACGTTATCCAAACTTCTGCGAACGCTCAGACCCAATGTATTGCTTGTAACTTGTCTCTGATAATCAGAATCGTTATTTCATTGTCATCTTAATTAGTAATTGCGTGAGACCTATCAGCACATTTAGAGGACGGCAGAAAGTGAAGAAGAACGCTAAAACAATATAATTAGTCTTTTTCAGCTTTATTTCGAACAATAAAAGATGAAATAAAATTCTTCGTCTTAGCTTGAACGCTATCACGGAACGACAGCATGAATGAAAAGCAAATAGGTAGCTTGCAGAAAATCTTGTCTTTAAGTAATAGGCAATAAGTATACTGACGCCTCTGAAGAATATTGGAAACAGGGAACGATACTATCAATACTGAAACCTTTGCAGCTAAAAGAAATAACCAGTTATGGGGCCAATTTAATGTGAGTAGCGCTCGCATTCTTCAAATACGAAATGGAAGCAAAAAGTCTGAGGGAAAAGTAGTCGGAGAAATTGCGTCGTAAAAGAGTTGTGATTTCACGGATTGCCTGCAGCTCATAACAAATCGTACGATGGGTAAGAACCGGCAAACTCGCGAAAGTGTAGCGCTGAAGTTCTGACTGAAAGCTTTGAAGTCGTTTACCAACACTTGTGTGCTTGTGACTGCTCTTGTGAAATTTTAGGAGACGAGTGAATTGGATGGAACAACTCAGGTTGGTAGCCTAACTGAAAACGGGAACTATTAAACACTATGGATTCCAATTTCTTTGGAAGTGATCTCGTGAGCCGGCGATGGAGATGTGTAACGCTTTGATGTGGTTGGTGTAGCCCCGATTTGATTTCGTACTGATACTGCTGCGTTGACCTACACTGCATGTAGACGCTGTAGAGCCACCATAAGAAATATTTTGTTTTCAATTTGGTCTTCAATTGCGATCCTTGTCAACTTCATCCAAGAGCAGAATAAACAATATGTTTTCTGGGAAATAAACCTGCCAAGTTTTTAAGATCGTAGATTAGGTTCTATTTTGTATATATATTTAATACAAGATGTGTGCAGGTAAACAACATAATAATTGCTCAAGACATTTCCTGAGAACTACAGTGTGCTTCACAGGACCTTTCGTGAAGTCTGCATTGGTGGGGGTGATATTTTTCTTCACTGTCTTCATAGCTCATCCGACTATTCATTTCACATGCACACATTGTTAGACTCTGTCAAAACGGGTAGGTGGCGTTATGCCTCTTTACAGCTATTTCACGGAGATATGTTTTATTTCGAGGTATCTCGAATACAATATAAAAATGCGAGCCAGAACACTTTCCGGATAGCTAGTTTACGCTAAATAATCTATTGTACGAAAAGTGCAAAAGGCAGGCTCACACAAACGGAGCATTTTTTGAAAGCTATATCCTTACCATGCTCACATGTTGCATCTGCTTTCTGGACAGTACTAATACAAAAGGAGGGGATGTGAGAAACGGTGCTGGCTAACAGCGTAAGTGCTTGACCGATGACGTCTCTATATAAAAAAAGCAGCAACATGGTGGCTGATCCCTCCGTCAAGGGAATCGTTACAACACGAAAGTAAGTTGTGCCCTTACAGAAGTAATTGAATGTTTTACTGTACACTTATATAAGAGAAGTTGCACAATGTATATTGGTGTTTTACAGCTACAGGACCGTTTAACGTCGATGCACCCACTTTGACGCTTGGTGGTAAATCTCCATGCCGACGACTAACGTTCATCATTAAAGATTAAACAAACCCTTGTGGTAATTGTAGTACTTAACGGCGTGAGCGTGATCAGAGAAAGAGGTGTAAAAAATTGAAGGACAAATTCTAAAAATCTAAAAATGGAAGGACAATTGGTACATTCCAATGTGCCTTCGGCGAAAGCTTCCTTCCTTGCCTCAGAGTGCAGCGGACTGGGGTTTCAGCGTTGATCGGAGCTACGCGCCTAGGAATAGCCTTCATTTCGGCAGCACGAACATGAGGTCGTAACGTGACGTCTGGCAACATTCTCTTCCACGCGAGAAATGTATTTGAATAAAGGACATTATGTGATGACAAAATTAATTCTTGTACCACTTGTTGATTGTGAGATCTGCGAAACTTCGCTGTAAAAATTGAAGAGAACTTTCAGGGGTCTTTGGGATAACATTGAACGTTACGAGGGATGGCAATACTTGCCTTCCAACCTACTTCCGACTCCATGAACGGTTCGTTCGCGTGTGCCTGGGGCACTATACAAATAAGGGGCATGTAATAAAAAATCACAGCAAATCCACGAAGTGAATGATGGTGAGTGGGCGGAGGGATCATTCGGGTTACCGTGAATCCCCCCGTACAATGCCCACTCGATCATGCAAAGATGTGACAACACGTGTCACGTCTTTGCATGATCCTGGGTGTTCGATCGTGAGCTGGGCACGAGCGTCGCCGACTTGTGTTCCGGGCGCTTCCAGCCTCAGCGACAACGCCAGTTCGCGTTCCACGACAGAGGAAGACGATGCCACCTACTCAGACGCCGAAGTCCACACCAGTGCTCGACGCAACGCCTCGCCTCCGCATGCATCGCCACAGAACGCTGCTGTGAGTTGTGAAAGCCACGCGTCCTTGGCTATGGGTTGTGCCGCTGTGAGTACCGGAGCCGCCGCATGCTCCGCAGATACCGGCTGCCCTGGTTTTGCATGCGACTAACACGAGAGCACTGTGGAAGCTGACTACCTCCTCTCTGGTGAAGTTCACCTCACCGTTGATCACGATGGAGTCCACCTCCGGTGCTCGACTCCGAGTACCGTGTCGGCCCGACGATCCCAATTATAACAGCGCCATCTATCCTCTTTATTCGTCAACTATACGAAAACCACTAACGCCATCTAGTGATAATATTTCAAAGGGAACGACCCACACCTAAGGAGCTTCGCCCCCTAAAACCAC
Organism: Rhipicephalus appendiculatus; assembly: GCA_030522465.1. Lineage (NCBI taxonomy): Eukaryota > Metazoa > Arthropoda > Arachnida > Ixodida > Ixodidae > Rhipicephalus > Rhipicephalus appendiculatus. Next base: position 30,354 of record JALIZH010014888.1, on the reverse strand, counting down.
TAACGCCATCTAGTGATAATATTTCCAAGGACATATACACACAACGCCATCTATTGAGCAATTCATAAACTAGAGGTGGCTACATACATACTACTACTACTACTACAGAGGAGGGAGCGACCCCACAGCCTGAGGAGCTTCGCCCCTAAAAAATACGTTCACTCGGCCGTCGAAGCCAAGCGTCGGCGTCGAGCTACCGCTTCCGCTACAGAGAGATAACGCGAGTCTGCGGCGAGGGTAGCGAGGCTTTCCAGACAACTGCAGCGTCCGGGAACCGACGGAGCGACCGCACGATTCAAGCGGTACTTCCTCGACCGAGCGCACGCGCTTACATGAAATGGGGGAGTGAGAGAATGGATTGGGTTTACAGGCTGCAGCCCGGGGAGTGGAGAGGAGAGAAGGCGACCGAACGCTTGCGTAAACCCATTTCGTATAACCGCGGAGGAGAGTGCGCGGTCGCAGCGCGGGGGAGGAGGAGCGCTCTACCCGCTTTATACTCACACTTGAAGTTGAGGAGACTAGAGGAGGAGAGTAGCGCATGCGCCGCGAGAGCAGAAGCGAGAGCGCAGGAGAAGCGCAAGCAGGTGGTAGGAGAGAAGTGGAGAGAGTAACACGCAGCTGTTGGAGAGAGGGAAGGAGGAGAGTTGTGCATGCGTAGTGTGACTGCGGACGCCGACGCCGCGGGACATAGCCCCGAGCTAGTGATGCTTCGCATCTAAAAATTGGAGGACACTTTGTACATTCCAAAGTGTGTTCGGCGAAAGCTTGTGGCAATTCGACCGACTATGCCATGTCTTTTTTTTTACACTCTCAGTGGAATGGCACACAAACGGGATGTGTGCGTGTTTTCTTTTTTTAATTTTTTTACCACGAATCGCGGCGGGACGCGAGACTAATCTGCCTCCGTTCGCATGCGTTCGTATTTTCTCGTGCTTTGTGCATCGTTCAAACGCCATCCGCGTTCCAGCGCTTAAATTGACGGACACTTTGTAAATTCCAAAGTGCCTTGCGCGGACGCCTGAGTGCATTGAGACGGGGTCAGTCAGAATAGAACGCGATGCGCGCGTCTCCCTCCTTGCATGATTGGAAACGCTGGGCACCGACGCTACGCAAGCAAAGCGTGAGCGCTGTAGAGTCCGACGCGGCCGGCGTCCGTTTGCGCTCCCCGGCGGCCATTTGGCATCTTGCCAGGGCTCGGACGGAGGGAAGGACGGACGGACATAGACGGACACGGACGGATGGACATGGACGGACAAACGGACACGGACGGACGGACAAGGACGGAACGACGCACCTGAGCGCATCGTGGCGTTCCCCCCTGCCAAGGCCTTAAAAAAAGAAAAAAAAGAAAAAACAGAAACTAAAATTTTTTTTCTTTATTTGTCGAGCGTGGCACACTTGTCACCGCCCCGTTATAAAGGGGACGCTCATTGCACCCGTCCATCCATCTTTTGTCAGCCCTAGAGTTATATCCGCGCCGTGTCCTATGCTTGTCGTCGTCTGCGCACCTGCGCTGGGCAAGTAAAAGCAAGCAGATGGCAGCGCCGGAAAATAGTCAACATTGTGCCACCTTCAGAAAAAGTTCTGAAGCACTCGACCTGGGATTTGAACCAGTGAACCCTCGCTCCGCAGCGCGCAGCGTTAGACAACTCAACCACGGGACATCCATGTGCCGGCGTAATAAAGACGAGCTATTTATATACATTTACCGCTGGCGGTACGCAGATCTCGGAGGAGCTCGAGCGTGTTTTCTATCGCGCAACGCTCCTACATCTTTTTAGGAGCGAAGCTAGGCCGGCACCCCGCCGTCGCCGTCGCCGTTGAAGCTCCCTGGCACGGAGCCAGCTGTGGCGTCTTCCTCTCACGCGGGAGGATAAATGAGCTTTATGAGCGCTGGAACGCGGATAGCGTCTGCACGATGCGCAAAGCGCGAAATACGAACGTTTGCGAAACGGAGGCAGAATAGTGTCCCTCTCCCTCTTTCTGCGACTATGCCATTTTGCCACAAACCGGTGAACGCGCGAAACCATCGCTTCACCCTGTCTTCCGCCCAGTGGTTAGTCCGTTGCCTGGACAATGAAACGCCGTGCGCGCCGAACGCCGCGTGCATCCCATTTCTAAGGAGCTTCGCTCATCGGTTGTATTCGTAGACGGAACAACTGCTAGTTTTTCATTTTCTTTTTTCAATTTGAACGCCGCCCTTTAGACATGCACGAAAAAGTAACTCCTTCGTGTACCAACTCGTGATGTGGAACAAAAAAAAAAACGGCAGATCCAACGCACTGAGGGGAATCGATGTAATGCGAAGCAGCCAGCAAGGAGCAAATAATGATGTACATAATATGCATGTCATGAATTACATGTTAGGACCTGTCATTTATGTTCATCATACAGTCACTTCGCGCAATATCAATTTTGGTGTATATCAAGCTAGCAAACTGGAAGCAAGCACACCATGACCATGGCATGTAAGTCCTGTTGCACATGACATGTCATGATTTCCATATTATCACTCGTCATTTATTCTCGTAATACAGCCATGTCACGGAATACCAAATTTGATGTATATCAAATTAGCGAAACGGCCATGGGCGTGTCATGAGCATGGCATGCAAGTCATGTCGAACATGACATGTCATGATTTCCGTATTACCACTTGCCATTTATGTTCGTCATACAGTCACGTCACGCGAAATCGAAGGGTCGACACTTTGTACATGCCAAAGTGTGTTCGGCGAAAGCTTGTGACCATTCGACTGACTATATCATGTCGTTTTGTTTTACACTCTCAGTGGTATGGCACACAAACGGAATGTGTGCGTGTTTTCTTTCTTAATTTTTTACCGCGAATCGCAGCGAGACGCGAGACTAATCTGCCTCCGTTTCGCATGCGTTCGTATTCTCTCGCATTGTGCGTCGTGCAGACGCCATCCGCGTTCCAGCGCTTAAATTGGCGGACACTTTGGAAATTCCAAAGTGTGTTCCGCGAACCCCTGTGCCCATTGAGGTGGGGTCGGTCAGAATGGAATGCGATGCGCGCGTCTCACTCCTTGCATGATTGGAACGTTGGGCACAACGACGTTACGCAAGGAAAGCGCGAGGGCTGTTCGTGACCGGCGTCCGTTCGCGTGCCCCAGAGGCCACCTGGCACCATGCCTGGGCACGGACGGAGGGAAGGACGGACGGACGGACGGACATGAGCATCAGACATTAAAGGCTTTCGCCTTAATGCGAAGTTTGGTGTTTATCAAGCTAGCGAAACGGCCACGAACGCGCCATGATTGTGGCATGCAAGTTATGTCACACATGACATATCATGATTTCCATAGTACCACTTGTCATATATGTTGGTCATACAGCCACGTCACTCAATACCCAATTTGGTGTATATCAGGCGAACAAAACGGCCGCGAGCGTGCCATGAGCGTGGCATGCAAGTCATGTTGCGCATGACACGTCATGATTTCTGTATGACCAATTGCCATTTATATTCGTCATACAGTCACGTCACGCAATACCAAATTTGGTGTAGATCTAGCTAGCGAAACGGGCGTCAGCGCACCATGAGTGTGGCATGTAATTTATGTTGTAATGACATGCACATATAATTTGCATATTACCAGCTGTGACTTATGTTGGTCATGCAGAAATGTCTCAGCGTACAAATTTTTGGATATATCAGTCTAAGAAAACGGCCACAGGAGCACTACGGGCATGGCATGCAAATCACACTTTTCATGACAATTTTTCATGATTTTCATGATATGACCAGTCATTCATGTTCGTCATACAGTCATGTTATACCATACCACTTTTGGTATAAATCCCATTAATGATACGTCCAGGAGCGTACAAAATCTTAGGCGGCTAGATAGATAGATACGCTCAAAGTCGCCGAAGTTCGCTAAGAAATGCTTCGCATTTAAAAAAATTTAGCAGTGGCTTAGCCCGGCTATGCCAGGATATACGTAGCGTGAGCTAAGGTGGCGCTTTCGCTAAGTTTCACCGTCTAGTCAGTCAATCGGCGAGCCTTGACGTCATCGACGGCGTCTTGTTGTTGCTGCTGCTGAGATGGACGGGCAGGTCGCTCAGCCTCCTGGTGACGCCGCTTTGTTAGACGTTCCTCCCTCTGCTCTGGTCACGGCTCCGGTGCCTACGCAGCACGTGTAGCCTTCTTCTGTTCGTTCTGCCTACCCTCAACCGCTAATTGCCAGGCAACTACTTCGGGATCCGATAAGTTAAGGTTCTCCGCTCTTCTGATCCGCTGAGCAGCAATTTCGGTCTCCTTCCCCCATGGCTATACCACACTGGAAAACGCCCCGCTATATGTTTACTTCCACTGATACCTCTGCGCATGCGGACAGAATGAGAGGAGCTATAAAGCGGCTCCGGCGCAGCGCCAGACTTGGCTACTGCGCAACCGAGGCGATTAGCTGGGCACTCGCCGGCGCCGGTGCGTCTGATGATGATGATAACACCACTTTTTTTTTTGCGCCAGATAAGGAGACCCTCTGCTGCGCGTCCCCGGCACACAGGCCTGTATATATATATATATATAATATATGTAAGGTTTTATGTCCCAAAACCACGATATGATTATGAGAGACGCCGCAGTGGAGGGCTCCGGGAATTTTCACCATACGTTGTACTTTAACGGACCTCTACCATTTCGCCTCCATCGAAATACTACCGCAGGGGACGGTATCGAACCCACGACCTTCGGGTCCGCAGCCGAGCACCCTAGCCACTGATCCACCGAGGCGGACGGCACACAGGCCTATGTGACCTCTGCGATGAAACGTTCTTGGCTCTTCGCGGCTTCTTCCGCCAGGCTGATGGCTTGTTCCTGTGAAGCAGAATCCTCGCTCCCGCAGCAGGGCTTCCCAGGCCTCTCTGCTATTTGTATTCGATTCAGCCCACGGGAAGCTATCCCACTCCCAGATTATGTGGTCGAGGCTCCCTCTCACCCCACAGTGCTTGCACTTATCGTCTTTCCTATCGTCGGCGTGAATGTGATATGCGCAGACCGGGTTTATGAATTTTCCAGCTTGCAGGCGCCGCCATGCTACTGCCTTCCTATTGGTTAGACTTTTATCTGCCGCGGCTATGACGTAACTCCTCTGGAATGCGCAGACCGGCGAGGAACGCGCGGCGGTGGCGGCTTTGGCGCGCCAGCTGTGCGCCGTGTGACGTCACTGCTCCTCGTGCATGCGCAGCACGGCTCTCCAAGAGCCGCTCAAGACTGCTCAACCTCGGCCAGTGTAGCTCACGCTACAAAAAGAACGCCGGGAACACCTAGAGTTACTGTATATGGCTCCTTTAAGAGGAGGAGTAGCATATCTCGTACCTCTAGGAACACCTTGGGGTCAGACGCCACCGCATAGCAGGAGACGCAGAGGAGTCACGGCACGCGCCGCAGTTTAAAAGAAAACCGCCAGGCCTGCGCGGAACGCGCAGCACAGTCACAGCGAAAGCTGGGAGAGCACCATTTCTAAAACCCGTTGCAATCTATCTTGGGACTACTAATACAAGTACGCTTGCAAGGTACCCACTACTCCATTAATTGATTCGGTGGCTGATGACGACGAAGAATTATAGGCTGCGCCCTTTGTAATGGGTTGGAAGCATTCAACGACCCCCTCGTAATGCAATTCATATTGTGTGATGCTTGGTTACACAAATTGCATTCTGTGACGCCTGGTTGACGTTTCACTCTTCTGCCACGTTATATTGCGCACGTTAACGCGGTTCCTTCCCGACATAATGCTTGTATAGGGTTTTTGTGCGCCGTTGTTTAGAGCACAGGCATGGCTCAGTGGTAGAACGCTGGGCTGGCACGGAGCGGACCCAGGTTCGAACCCCCGTTCCATCTTGAACATTTTTTTCTTAAAGTTTTTTTCTTATTTCGTGCGATAGTGGTTACGGACACCGGCGGCGGCGGCGGACAAGCTACGGCACCCTTGTTGTGATCTCATAACAGCTTTCGCTGTAAAAAGAAATATCTAAGAGCATCGGGTTCTGCAGTGTCGACACTTGCAGCGCGTTGCTCAAACACAAATACGTAACAATTTGTGACAATTGTCAGTTCACGGTTGTCCTGCGTATAGGGAACCAAAGCTCAAGTTTGCGGAGCGACGACAGCGCCGCGCTGCGGCTCTGGAGGCAAGCGCTGGTGAAATTGGGAATAAGCGCGGCAGAGGGCGCGGCCGATTCAGCCTGTTTCCCCGAAAGCCGACAGCGGCGGCACGCGTTCGCACGCGGTGTTCGGTCGGTGCGGGGAGCTTAGACGTTGTGCTGTGAGCTTGGCACGCTAAACCGAGAGGCTTGCTTCGCGAAGCTGCATTTTCGCGATGGTAGAAGCGAGCCCACGAAAGCTAAAGCGAGGTCCGAAGTATTGCTGTTTGCCACAGCAGTGCAGACAGTACCAAAGGCACGCGATCCACCTGTAAAACTGTACGCTTCCCGGACAAGTCGTACGAGAGAACGTACACAAGCGTGGATCTTGAAGAAATAATGTTCTAGCTCTGTCTCGCCTTCCGTTTTGGCTGACTCAATTCTCCGCATTGAAATCGTTTGTTTCGACTACCTGAACCCCGTAACGCGGCGCGTGCATGCAATGACTGCAGTTGTGATTGCTCGCCGTCTCGCATTTTTACATCCAATTACGGTTGTATGTTGAAGCAACTTTGTGTTTTGATTCCTTGTGTTTCTGAGACCTACCTCTCGTTGTTGGATGTTCACGCTCACATACGTCATACCGCGGTTAGCGTTGCGGTGTTGGTTGCTTTCAAATGAACTCCGCAATTGTCCAAGGTTCGCCGCCTGCAATTCACGCGTCGGGAAGGCTGCATCATCGCGCCGGAACGAACGCCTGTGCATTTTCAGCAAAGTTTGACATCGTTTTGCTGGTTTGTTCTGTTTTTGTCGCTTTATTAGGGTGGTATATATTTAAGCCGCTGAATCTAACTGGCACTTAATTCATGAATTGTAATTGCCACCTTCGGAGATTGTGCGGTTTTCTTTCACGCGCACCGCGCACCCGTGCATTGCTTCGAGTGTGCGTTTACGGGTGCGCTTTGCGCGAGCTCGTCGCGCACCCGATACCACAGCGCGCCTGAAATTCGACACTTCTCACACTGAGCCGCATCCGCGCAGGAAGTCTTACACACCTGTAAAGTCGATATTCTCATAAAAAGGGAGTGCAAGCACGAAGCGAGAAGCGAAAAAAAAAATAGACAGACGAGGCGAGCAGTTATACTTGCTTCGCAGCGGTTAAAGCTAAGCTAGGCGAGCTGCCTCGTGGCTAAGTCGGCGGGTGATGCTCCAGCGGTACGGAGGACATGACTCGAACCTTCTCAGGTTTTTTAGTGTCATAGCTGTGTAATCTTTGTTTCTTTCTCTTTTTTTTTCACTTGGCGAAAGTTCGTTCACTACAGTACGCGTTTGCCACTGCCAACATGCACATCTAAACAACAATCACACGTTTTTCATAGTTGACAACGTGGAACATCGATTAACGTTATTAACGAACTTTTCTCCTTTGATTACGTTCGCTTTTCGAAGTGCCTCTACAGCGGGGAGATCCTTTTCAAGCGTAACATTGCGAAGCGCTGCACGTGTACGGAAGCGAGCGGAAGCGCGGCGGAGAAAAGGGAAAACGCGCGACGTTTACTCCCAGTTTCTATGTTTCTTGCGAGGCGCAGCAAGCGTAGCGCGAAAGCGCTGCACGTGCACAGAAGCCAGCGGCAGCGCGGCGGAGAGAAGGGAAAACGCGCAACGTGTATTCCCAGTTTCTATTTTTCTGCCAGAGATGGCGCTGCCTGTCAAGAGTCGCAGCGCCACTGAGCGATGCTTTGGGAGCCTATACCCGTGCGTTCTTGTCAAGCGTCATTTGTGCTTCAGCGGCGCGCTTCAAGTATCGAGCTGCTTGTCGTTTTTCGTGTAACATTCCAACTTCTTGGTATCGCATACATTGCTTCGCCCTTGCTGCGAAACTGCGACTTTTACGCACGTCGGCAGCTTCCCTATGCCAGCAGATTTTCTATGCCTAAATTTAAAAGTAACAATATTTTATTTATGTCACAACATGATGATTAAGATAAGATATCGCGCTTCTTGTGACAAATAGCCGTCACATATGCTAAACATAGAAAAAAAAGTCATATTATAGATAGTAAAGCCTTTAAACAGGCAGGAGATACCTGTGTTCGTCACACCGAAACAAAAGAAGCCACTGATAGAAATGTAACTTCCTGGCTTCATCTGCAGTGGGCCGTCGCGACTATCTGGGTTGCCGCTGGGTAGACATGAAAAGGAGTCAAAACTCCAAGCAAAAAGTAGCCGAAGTAGCCATGCCATTTAACTTTAGCGCCAAATTTTTAGCCAAACAGAAAAAATGTTACATCTTGTATAGAGTTGTTCGTAATAAATAGTAAATGATATGATTTTGAGTCAGCAAAAACGAAGTGTAACGAGCACAATATTTCTTGGTAGGACTCCAAGGCGCAGGTAAGTTGCGAATAAATTAATAAATTATTATACTTTCAGTGCGCCTGCATACAGTTTGTCTAGAATAGATAGAGTTCTTGTAAAAGTCATTTTGGGCCAACAATTCAGCAGGCATGTTAAACGTGGGTGCTGGTTTAATGAAGCCGTAAACCGAAACAGATAAAAAGTTACAACAATACCAGTCCAGCTTTAAGCAGCAAAATTTCATCGAAGAAAAACAGCTCACAGTGGCGCAGCCAGGGGGCGGCGAGTGAAATTCCACCCTAAATGGTTCAATTTTGCATATATATATATGCGCACAAGAGCTTACATAAAGGAATCCCCCCTCCCCCCACCCTTGGAAAAAAAGTTTCTGGCTACGCTACTGACAGTCCAGCTTCATTTTGTTGAGGATACACCTTTGATCAGTAAAAGAATAAGCGCTAAAAATCGTCGAGCACACAGAAAAAGAGCAGGCAAAGGTCCTTTGTCTGCTCTCTTCTGTGTGCTCGTCGATTTTTAGCGCTTTTTCTTTTACTGACGATGAATAGCCAACTAGCACAACAGTCTGTTCTGCTAAAGTATACATAGATATCTCTTTGACGTGCTGTGTTTCAGCATTAGATTCTGGCGTTATCATTGTGCTATGTAGCCACGCTTTTCGTACATGCGCGCGTCCCTCCGTCTTTTAAGACGGGGGGACGAGCGCATGTAACGTTCGTTCGGTACCTCGGTGCACACCAGCCCCCTTGCAGGTGAAGGACATGTGCGCGCATAGGCCAACACGACAAAAAAGCTTGCAAGCACTGGTTATTCTTTAGACTTGCTTGCTATTTTATCTTGAAATAATACAGAGAAATGGCAGGCAAACGCGCCAAAGTGAAAGTTCAAAGTAGCCGTGGCGCCAACCTGAAATCTTTGTCGCCAGGCAGGGTTGGAAAGTAGCCAATTTGGCGCAAAGTAGCCACCAATGGCAACCCTGACGACTATGCAAAGATCGTATATATAAGACTGCAAGGCGCAATAAGTCTCCGAATATTTCTTCTAAACGCGCAGCAATCCCATGACAGACGACGCGAATTGTTCAGCTTTTTTGTCCCGCACGAAATGATTCCCGGAGTTCAACAAAGCAACAGAGTACTTGGTTGCCTATATCGTCCCATTTTTTCTTGTTTGCAAACGCGCGCGCGCGCGCGCGTTTGTGTGTGTGTGTGTGTGTGTGTGTGTGTGTGTGTGTGTGTGTGTGTGTGTGTGTGTGTGTTTGTGTGTGTGTGTTTGTGTGTGTGTGTTTGTGTGTGTGTGTGTGTGTGTGTGTTTGTGTGTGTGTGTTTGTGCGTGTGTGTGTGTGTGTTTGTGTGTGTGTGTGTGTGTTTGTGTGTGTGTGTGTGTGTGTGTGTGTGTGTGTGTGTGTGTGTGTGTGTGTGTGTGTGTGTGTGTGTGTGTGTGTGTGTGTGTGTGTGTGTGTGTGTGTGTGTGTGTGTGTGTGTGTGTGTGTGTGTGTGTGTGTGTGTGTGTGTGTGTGTTTGTGTGTGTGTGTGTGTGTGTGTTTGTGTGTGTGTGTTTGTGTTTGTGTGTGTGTGTGTGTGTGTGTGTGTGTGTGTGTGTGTGTGTGTGTGTGTGTGTGTGTGTGTGTGTGTGTGTGTGTGTGTGTGTGTGTGTGTGTGTGTGTGTGTGTGTGTGTGTGTGTGTGTGTGTGTGTGTGTGTGTGTGTGTGTGTGTGTGTGTGTGTGTGTGTGTGTGTGTGTGTGTGTGTGTGTGTGTGTGTGTGTGTGTGTGTGTGTGTGTGTGTGTGTGTGTGTGTGTGTGTGTGTGTGTGTGTGTGTGTGTGTGTGTGTGTGTGTGTGTGTGTGTGTGTGTGTGTGTGTGTTTGTGTGTGTGTGTGTGTGTGTGTGTGTGTGTGTGTGTGTGTGTGTTTGCCTCGTTGCCTGAACAGAATTGCCGCGTTGCCTGAACAGAACACACGCGTTTGTGTGTGTGTGTGTGTGCACACAAACACACACACACACACACGCCGGTTTTTTACACTAGAGTGCAAATAATTCTATATCGTCTGATGTATTTAGCACGGCGCCAATAGCGCGGCTGTCGCCACAAGAGCTGCTACAGCCCTCCGTTAAGCCACCGAATTAGACGACCGACGCCGCTGTTCCATTACGAAACGGACATGTACACACGCACATCGTTGTCTAATAGCGAAGGCGCGTCGTTCCTGTTGCCTTTGTTTACACATTCCTTTGTGGGCGCGATGAACAAAAATTGCGATATCATCAAACATGTTGCAAACTTTCCCCGACTTCCAGTTTTAGCGTGACTAAATGGAACCTAATCAATTTATTAGCTGCAGTTATTAATGAATGTTCACCTCATAGAACCTTTTCATACTTGTGAAGCTGCCACTCCCGCAATGCAGTTAGCCCAAATAATGGCGGCTGGTCACTTCTGCAAACAACGCGTCCAAACCTTTCTGTTTTTTTTTCTTTTTTTTGCTTTTTTTTGCGCTGTATGATGCGGGAAATGTAGACTCAGCTGTATTAATATAAACACGCATAATTGACAAGCCCTGATCAGTGTAACTAGGACTTCGTCCCAACTTGATGAACGAGTGGCGCCGCCGTTAGTTGGAGAAATAAATCTGCGCAGGGAAGCGCACTTACGGATGGCGGAAAGGATCTATTAGAATTTAAAAGTTCGTTAATTCGAACTCTAAGGGGGCTCTAAAATTGTTGGAATTAAGGGGAGTTTAAACCAGCGGGCGGGCGCCTAGAATGAACGGACATCGCGTCACACTGCGCGGGGAGGACCGCTGTCGCGATCTAGGGGACTCGTTATCGCGAATTAGGCGCTACTACACGTTCGTGGCAGGTGATTTCTTAAATTAAGCTCATGTAGCTCTAACAGCGAACAGAATTAATTGATCAGTAAGTGATATGCCAGAAACAAGCACCGAAATGCATTCATGCGAGCAGTGCGCTTTAATGTAAATTATATGATGCTCTTTATGCTCCAATCCACGTTTATTTACATGGCAGATTTAACGCAATAACCATTAAAAGCAATCAGTAATTCGTGTTTGCTCGCATTTCTTCAGTTGCGACTCCATGAGCATCGTTTGCAGCCTGCTCTCCAGCGCCGCGTCCCAATTTTCATCTTCTGAAAAATGAGAGACAGAAGACTCCGACTGGACACAGAGACCCGCACTCCGCTTTTAGTTAACGCGCATGCTGCGAATTTTATTGTTCAACAACGCACAGGAGAAATCTCCCACCGGCACCACCTTGCAGGTCAAGATCATATATACGGGGTGGCCAGTGAACGGTTGTGCAGCGCGAGCAGTCGGTTTTTTCAACCAAGAAACTCGGTAGCAGACGCTGCCTGCGTCGGCGTCGCGAGGCGAGAGAGGGGGAGAGCGTAGGAGAGGAGAGAGAGGGGGTGACACGCATGCGCAGTGGGAGTGTGAACGCCGTGGGCAGGGATGCGTAGAGGAGAGAGGGGGAGCGTAGGAGAGGAGAGAGAGGGGGGGACGCGCATGCGCAGTGGGAGGTGTAGACGCCGCGGGCAGGGATGCCTAGAGGAGAGAGGGGGGAGTGTAAGAGGGGGAGAGGGAGGCGCATGCGCAGTGAGGGTGTGGTTGCCGCGGGGAGGGATTCCTAGAGGAGAGAGAGGGGGAGGAGGTTTTTATTTTTATTTTTTAAAGGGTTTGCGCATGCGCAGTAAGGGTGGGCACGCGGCACACCACCACCACCACCACCACCGGATTAAGCTTCGCCATAAGATGCTTCACATCTAAAATGCTGCAGTTTCGTTGTTTCGCATTTGTGGTAAATTTGGTTTGGTTTAGTTTTGCAACACGTTGTGATCACTCTGAGCCGACTTCTGCGAGGAGCGATGAAAAACCAAGGGCTCCCAGTTCTGTTCGAATTAACCGTTGTGGATACCGACGCGTTCGAATTATCAGAAGTCCCCCCCCCCCCCTAGAAATATCCAGGGGTGTGTGGAGACCACGGTGTCGGTTCGAATTAACGGTACGTTCGAATTTACCGAGTTCAAATTAACGAGCTTTTACTGTATATGCCGTGCGGCGCTCGCAACCGTAGAGTAGTAATCCAGGATCAGGCAACGCCAGCCAACGCCACCGATCACTAGTTCACGCGTATTGTATGGTCGTGAATGGGCGATGTGGCGATGCGAAACTCACCCTACATAAAGGTGTTACGTCCAGCGGCGATATTGGAACTTCAAACCCCCCTCTTCATAAACACGATGCTCTAATCACAACACCACAGACGAGTGTCTTTGCAAGAGGAATAGGAAACCCTTAAAAAGAGATAGAAGGAAAAATAATTTAGTCTGCGGTATTTAAATACATTTTCACAATACACAAGGTCCAACGCTTTCCGCGAGAGGATGCTTGTTAAGTGAGTCAACGTCAGAACGATGAATGCATTCGGCGAAGGCACCTGAAATTTTCTTCCACAAACTCACTGTGGCGTCGAAAACTTGGACGGCGTTTCTTACGCCTTGCATCGATCTTAAAGCGCCCCTAAACCACTTAGAGGTGGAAATTTAGTGTTGCTGCTGTGCATAAGTCTACAGCGAACACGTAGCCATGAGAATTTTTTGTAACGGTGCCGTAACAGCGGAGTTACACGCACTTGACGATCTAAAAATGGCTCCCTCTCGTTTCGCTCTTTCCTTTGGTGTTCTCCGTTCGTCAGCTCTTCTCTTCTCCTGGCCGAGTGCTCCTCCTGACAGTGTGAAAACTAATAGCCTTGAGCGCGCGTATCTGCGTGCAGGCAAGCAGGTTCTCTTTTCGTGGACAAGATGAGCAGACGACAGTGCTCACACTACGGCGAGCGTTAGGGCACTGAGGATTTCCGAAGCACTCGGAGAGGAGAAAGGATTGTTTCTTGGAATTTGTGCGGCACCCATAGCTCGTAGCGCTGCTGCGCTTGGCATTGTAGATCGTGACGGCATTGCTAACTCGATAACGTTAAACGTTAAGTAAATTAACGTTTACTTGAAACGTTAAAAGAATTATCGCAAGTGGTTTAGAGGCCTTTAGCGTGCAAGAGTGTACAACAATGGTCTCTGAGGAGGCCAGTGAGTTAACGTACCATGTTTGAGCAAATTCTGTTCAGGCAACGCGGCAAAGACACGAAGAAGCGCTTTGAAGTAGGTATAATTGGGCTGGCATGAGATTTTAACGAGAAATTTTAAAATGATGTTCTGGCCTTCAGTTTCTTTTTCCATTAATAAACATAAAATCGCGAAGTTAAAAACGACAGAGTTCGAAAAAGAATAGCACAGCAATGTAAGTTGATTAATAGGCTCACTTTGGCATCCACTTTTGAATATCCGCGTGCCAGCAACCACTTTCAAAACACTTGAAGAGTTTTCTAGAACGCTGATTGTTTTCTCTCAATTGCACTCGTGCAAACCGACTCATTGACTTGCCTAGCACAGTTTCACAACAATGAGGCATGCCGTAGGTCTCATCTAGTGCGTATGCACCATCCAAGTGCGAGGCTTGTACTACACTCTAAAACTTTTCACGCGTAGTAAGCGTGAAACGCGCTCCTCGGCGTCGTAAAATACGTTTTGAGCACCATTTGCTCAAAATATGCGTGGTTTTCCTCCGCCCAAGCGTGACGCTGGTCGAGGAAACGTGCATTTGCTTTATTTTACGCGTGATGGGGGATTTTATGCGTGAGAACCGGAAAACTCACGCTGAGCAAAAAGTCCGCGCCGCGGATCGCATTTCTCCTCGTCACGCGTATATATATCCTGATACAATCGCCAAGGCAGCCGTGCAACGTCGCCGTTACGCGCTTCTGATTGGCTGCTGTGACTTGTGCCTCCTTTCATTTATTTTTGTTTTCAACGCGAGCGCTTTGAAAGGTGGCGCTCGCTTCAGTATATAGTTTTGGCGGGAAACGGGGTTAGAGCCGTTGGACTCAGCAGGTACATTGTGCGTCGTCTCTGCCAGGTGTCTGCTTGGCCTTCGAGTGTATACTGTGCGGTGGGCTCACTTTGTGTGGTTGAGAAAAGTGGTGAAGAAGGAACAGCTTCATGAATAACTTGACTTTGATTGACCTGCGTGGTGTGCAGCGCGGTAGATGCAAGAACACCGAATGCGACTGCCCGGAATCCTCGCGCGACACGGCGCCACTCTCTGCCAACTGCGTACTATGGGCACTGGCCTGCCATTCACGGCCGCTTGGAATACCTGGGTAAGCAAATCAATTTGAAATGTCTTGGCTCATTATATATTTTGCATCCATTTTCCGAACAGTGACGTTCTTGGCGTATTCTGTAGACCTTCCTATTGATCTCCGAACTTCATATTAATGTCGAGCCAAGTTCTCTGCGTACAATACTCACGGATTGAAACGCGACAACTTAGGGCTAAGTAATTCACGTACTTCCGTTTCTAACATCTCGATTTCCTGTCATAGCGGCGTATTTTGACTCGAATGCTTACATCAGATCCAGCATTATCTTTAGATGCCGGATTCTTAGCGACATGACATGGTTACCTTGAGTAATTGCCCATGGAAGTCGTTGTAGTGAAGAAAGTGATGTCGCTTTTCAGTCCGAGAGTACTGTAGCTTCTGTTTCCACTCGCGTCGTGTGATCGACGGGGAACGATGACAAGAAGGAAGGAAGGAGAGTTGCTCTCGTTGCCGTGGCTGTGAGCCGTTTCTCCTTCGCCGCCGGGTTTCCAACGGTCTCCGCGTCTGGCGCTCGAAAGCTTTGGCTAGTTTGGCTAGTCGGCGCCAAATCAGCCAAATTTCATGGCTACGTTGCGGTTCGCGGCGGTTCGCGGCGGTGGCCGTTTTCGGGCGAGGAGGCGCAACGCCAGTAAAGGGGCCGGCTGGCGCCTCGCGCGGTGGGTGAACAGCGCCTGCTTCCTCCGTGCTCCGCAAAGCGCCTCGAAAATGGCGACAAATATATTGTATACTGTAAATTCACACAGTCGATGCATACATTACGAAGCGTTAAAATTGTGCTACATCCTATAAAACACAACCGCGTTAAGGCCACAATAAAATTGTCTGTCTGTGCTGCACATCTCGACTGAAGTTCGCTTGTTGTATCTGCGTGCGCAACACATGAGTCTATAACTATTATATGGAAGCCGCTATTGCCAATAGATCGTTCTGGGTACAGACGAGATATTTATGTCGCAATCTAACATTATATGGTAAGATACAATTGCGTCACCTTCAGGAACTTCAGGCTGCTGGGTGAAGTCTCAGTTTTGTGCAGTTATTATGTGTTTTACCGTGAGGAAGCATCAATACTTTACCGTACGGTGCAGTACGTTGAGCCAGTGCTTCTGCGGCGGTAATGTTAGCTGTCGTGGCAGCAAGGATGGAGCTCTGTTGCGGTCATGTCGTGATCTTAGAACAAACATATACGGAATTACAGAAAGGCTGTTTTTTTCTTAGCGGCTCAAGCGCAGCAAACGTATTAAAATAGTCAATTCGGACGTGCAACTTTCACTGTAAAAGCACAAAATTGTCGCGAATACAAAAAGGAAGTGGTTTGTATGGTACTCAGTTGTGTAGTTAATAGCTCATCTTTTGAATGCAGTTTCTGAAATTAGCAGCGAATGCTTTATTGGTACAGCGAAATGCTGTCACTGTGATCCCCGTTTCACGGTTCTTTGTATTTTTACCGCGCTGAGTGCCTGTTCTGTCGATATGTGCATCTAAATACGACAAATTTTTAAAATTGAGATTCTCTGGGCGACCGTCCTTGCGATAGGAACCACGTTTTTGTTTTTCTGGAATGTCATTATCTTTTATTTAATACAATTTATTTAAAATTTATGCTGAAATAGATCGCCGGTGTACACCTTATACTTGACTGTACGACTTCAAAACTCGTTTTTACTGTTCTTGCTGGCCCCCAATGCCCGTATAACTAAACCTAAAAAAAAGCCACGAAGTTTTGCTGATTGTGCGCTGTATTCTGTGTTCGTGAAGTTTAATTCCACGTCTTCTCTTTCAGCTTGCCTTCGAAAGTAAATTGAGTTTTTCAAGCACGGTCGAGGAGAATGTCAGACGCCTAAGGAAAATTCTACCTGCAGTGGCAACACTGGCATCCTTAGCGGACCCATCGTACAGAGAGGTCGACGTGTACTTGCGGTCAAGGCTCGCGAAAATGGCCCTAATTTCAGAGGTGAGTGAAATATTTTGTAAGAGCCAAGTTTCAGAGACAATTCAAAACATCTTTATTCTTCTAACACTACTCAGTTTTGAGCCGGGTATGAGGAGATTGAATGCCGCAATCGCAATGTGAGCTTTGCCGACAAAATCATTTTCATGAATTTGTAGTTCTGTACGAAGTGAAATTTTACAGCTGTCCATTCCATCAGGTACCAATTTAATTTCTCTTTTTTTATCTTTGCCAGGTTTCATCCGAAGACATTGTTGGCCTTGCATTGTGTGGGGTGACGGGAACGAGCTGGCATGCGGCAAAGAGCCCAGCGAAATCCTGAAGCTGGAACCAGACACGTCGCTGGAAAAAAAGCATTGGTGCTTTGTTTACTACGTAAAGGACCTTGCGTATCCGGCTGCTTTTGGCAGTTGCTTGGCTTCCTTCAAGCAGTCGTGAACTGTGCGGTACCGAAGAAATTCCATGGGCGGAAAAAATGGTCAAGGTTTTGTTTACTAAACTACACTTCGTTTCAGTTAAGTACAGAGCACAGTTCGCGTGCCGCTCAAAGCGACATCAAAAGTTCATCTGGTGCCTATTTTATAGTTCCTGTGTGTGTTATTTTCTTGGATTGCTCTTCTATAGAGAGAAGCGTTCTTCTAAGTAAGTGAAAATAAAAAGTTTCACTCAAGTTTAAGATTCTTGTAAATGTTTCGTTCTATTTAACTCTTTATCTTTGATTTAAACTCTCAAGCCTCGGAGCACTGCACTAAATCCCTCCCTTAATTTTCTTAATCACCGTGTATATAAACAATCGCGCCGAAAGAATGCAGATCAGCGGCTTAATTGTAGGATTCGCCAGATGCACTTGTGCAAGACGCTTTATGAAAGTTTGTCCTGCACTGGCTTCCATGGCGTTTGGATTTGTGACTAGTGTCAGGAACAATCCATAACGCTTTCATTCTGCCAACTCGACTCATTTTTGAACGGTCCACAACGAAGATCTAACGCCCCAATCGCAATGTAAGGCTTTTCGATCAGTGACTGGAGGCCTTCCTAATGCTTAGTTAAGGTGTAAGAGAGGATTGTTATTTACTTGATGCGGGATTCTCTTGTTCTATAAGATGTGTTTCTGACCGTCAGAAAGTGTTTAAAAATGAAGCTGAAAGAAGATAATCTTTGGAGTGCTTTATCTGTTGTTGGTTGGCGGCTGCTTGGAGGGTAAATGTACTGGTTGCCCAGGATAAAATAGCTAATTACAAAAAATCAAGTTTGAGTTATCATCCCTCACATGTGTTGACTATAGAACATTCCACTGCGACAGCACAACATGAGCTTGCTAGCTGCACCGTAAATACAGAGCGCGCTGCCGATCTTGAGCTGTGTGCAGACACCCAACATGTGCCGTCGGGTACAACATGGAAAGGGTAGCCAGTGAATTAATGAAAGATTGTCTCTTATTTCTTGCTTACTGCCTGTACTATAAACCGTATTCCGTAATTATATTCCGGCTAGCAAGCTCATTTCAGGCTGTCGCAGTGTAGCATTCTATAGTTTGGACATGTGCAAGATGAAAGTGAGAGTTGATTTTCGCAATTAGCTAATTAATGCCAAGCATCAGTATATATACCGTCCAAGCCGGCGCCAAGCCCATACAGCACAATAAATATCTTCTTCCAGCTTTCATTTTATATGATTTCTAAAGGCCGGAAAGACATCTGAAGGAGCAGGAGAATGCCGCATTAAGTAAGTAAAACTCCTCTCTTACACCTTTTCTAAGCGTGAGAAAGGTCGCCAGTCACGGCTAGCAAGCGTGGTTTGCTTAGCGTGAAAGTGCACCACGCTTAGAACAAGCGTGCAAAAAATCGGCTCCACTCACGCTTGGCAAGCGTTATTCAACCAGCGAATCGCGCTTAGGAAGCGTGATTTTTCAGCGTGACAGCACATCACGCTTAGACCAAGCGTGCAAAAAATCCCCCCCCACTCACGCTTGCTACGCGTGAAAAGTTTTAGAGTGTATGGCTCGATATGTTGGCAATGACTATACTCTTTTGAAACGGCGTCCCTTCTGAACGCAGCCGAAGCATTCGTGAGAGCTAAAGCTCTGCTAGGCTATGTCGTCCAAGGTCATTCATCGCGTCGCTAGCTGTCGTGCGAGCCTTCGAACCACGTCTCACGGATGACGTCACGCCACCGGATCTACAGCGGAGAGGGGTCGCAGAGCAACAATCTTTCAGAAGTTGTTGGTTTATTAGAACGCACGTGTTGGACGAACATCATGCAATGATGTTGGGTGAAAGCCGTCTGATTTTTGTGCCTGCACCGGGAGCCTTCTCGCGTATGCTGTTTGTCAAGGCTAAAACCTTAGATACCTCATCAAACGCGAAAATTGACCGTCAGCGTCGGCGGCGTCAAGGCGAGGGATGGAAAAAGTTATCCTCACGGGAAGACCTCATCTTGATGTCATATAACATGACGTCACACGATGACGTCACAACATGACATCTACGGTTGGTCAAAGTGGGTCAGTCGCAGAGACAGTGCTACACCAGGTGATGCGCAGAAAGCTTGCAATGCCTCCAAGTCTAGTGTGAAATCACGTTAGGTGGACAAAGCTTTCGAAGGTGGCGGTGGTAGATCCCTAAATACATAGACTATACTGCATCTCACCACTACTGTATATCACTACCGAAGTTATGAGGTGTAAATGAGGCACATGCTTGCTCTTCAAAACACAGTTCCAGATAATTACCTTACAAACCACAGAGTTGAGGCATGTTCGCTTGCTTGGAATGTGTTACTTCACATGTATACATAATATCTTTATTCTTCATTGCATTCACGAGGTATAGATTTAATTGTTGTATCAGTGGCCACCGGTAAATGTGTTTAGAAATCAACATGGCTGCACCCATGCAAGCGCGACCACCCGCTTCGATCCGAGCTCGCGCTTGCCACTCGCCTACAGAGCTGATAACAACAAATAAATGGTAAAATGAGCATCGTTTTGTGCCGTCATAGCATAGTACAATTGTTTCAATGCCGCATGCCATGACTCGAAGTCGACAAGGTGACCTCAAGCCTGCACACGACGTCTCCTCTTGGGCACAAAAAGAAATGAACAAATTCATCTTCCACGGAACTTTCGATCCACTTCCCAAGGGCGTCTCAGCTGCACAGCTCGTCTAATAGAGCCGGCTGTATAGGGTGACTGCCGTCACAAGTCTTTCAAAATCAATGGTCTCGCTGAAGGAAGATGCCGTTAAAACAGCTTAGAAGGGCATCGCATACTTGCCTTTCTAGGTGACTGAGTGCCTGCTCTTCTCTAGTTCGAGCACTTTGTGAAGGGAAATGAGCACAGCTGACAGAGCACAACGAAAGAGCAAGCTAGCTTTTTTGCTTTGTTTATTCGCTATTCGCGTAAAGGGTTAACATATCGTGTGATCACTGCCAAGTTTTGATGGAGCGCTAGTCTCCGAAGCTTAAGCGATACGTCACTACAGGTCCCTTTCTTATTGCACGTTTTGTCTATTATCATGGTGTATAGGAAAGTTGATTATCTCATCATCCTTCGCGGGCGAGAGTCAGGCGAGGTATAATTTACACTCGAATAAACTGCTGAAATTTTTCTTCTACTTTGCCACTGACAAGGAGGGTAAACCATTGTGCTCAGCCATTTATCCTACCAACTTCGAGCACATGCGTCACCGCTGGTTTGAGCACAATAACACTGAGTGTAAGAAATAGCCGCGCTAAATGCGAGAAATAACTGCGCTAAATTTTACTTCACTTACACTGAGCAGTGAAAGATGGCATTACACTAACAGAAACTTAGAAGGAAGAATGAGTAGCCTTCACTCATGTTGATCATAGCTTTTGTACTACGTTTACCCGAGGCACAAGTTAATAGCAAGAATAATATTGCAAATGCAATCGAGGAGCCAGTGAAACAATGTGTGTTCGAGCCCTTTTGTACTCAACGACTATATGAAAAACACGCGTTGTCATACCTGCGTAGTTTCCTTGCTGCCTCCTCTTAAATAGTTTGAGTTGGTCTACAATGAAGCTGAGTGCTTGATCTGATGACCAAATTTCACAGCAATATTTTAATTTTTAAAGCTGCTCCTCCCGTATTTCGACGTGCTAGCTTCGGTATTGAATATGCTTTATGTATGTGTATCTGTGCGTGTGTATGCCCACGCACAGAAAAAAAAATCCATGTACGTCATTACAAATTTATTAACGTATATAAATCAGGCGTTTACGCGAGACTTCTATGGATTACATGAAGTTATTAAATAGCCAAGTTGCGTTACAGGTCACGCGAAATCCTCTAAACAAAGAGAGAACCATCGCTTAGAATTAGCATTTGTTACAGTGAGCCGGTTTTTTCGATAGCACTTCTTAATCTTGATACCGCTACAGTACACCGCTTATAAACTTACTTTCAGGCCGTGTTTTTATTGCCTAAAAAAACGCTAAACGAAGAGATCATATGCACAGAGTGAAAAAAAAAAATGGTAGCACCACCACCATTTCTGTATTTCTGTATTTTGTCAGCGGAGGTTTTTAAGCTCGTAGAAGCCCCGTTACTCGCTAAAAAAATTACCATTATCATGAAGCGGCACGCGCTCTCTTTGCCCTCTTCTTCATCCTCTGCGTCGCTGCCACAAAACGTGCGCCGATTGGTCCGGCGTGGCATACAATAACTCTGATCAGCTAGAGAACCAGTTCAGAGAGACAGAAAGAGAAAGAAAGGGAAGGAAGAGAGAAAATAATACAGAGATAGAGAAAGAAACAGAAACAAAAAAAGAAATAGAAAAGACAGAGAGGAAGACATAGATAGAAAGAAACAGCGGAGGTATCAAAGATGGAGAGAAAAAGAAAGAGAGAGAGAATGAGATAGAAAGAAAGAGGCAGAGAGAAGTAGACAGAGAGAGCGAAAGAACGGGAAGAAAGAGAAAGAAAGAGAGGAAGACGTAAAGAGAATCAATAAAGAGAAACCAGGAAAGCCGCCCAGCTCTGCACTTCCTTCAGGCTTGGCACCACTAGTGCGACATTCCCTTGGTTTTTTTGTCGGGAGTGAATGGTTGTTGGTAAACAATGCAAAAGCAAAACACGTTGTGATAATACTCAAACCAGCGTAAAGATGTTTGAACAACCGTACACAGTGCATGTTGACGGCTGATTTAACAGTGTTCCTCTGAGAGAAAATGCGTCACAAAAGAAATTCACTGGAGACTCTGCACAGAAGCCTAACATAGCTACAATGTCGAAAAAAACAAACGAAACAAAAAAACAACTAAACCACGCGCGCCATAAAGTCGTGCAGTCTCTGACACTCTGCGCTGTTTACCGAGTGTCAGCGGAGTTGTTGGGGCGTTGTTTCGCTCCAACGAGTGCTCGAGCTGTCGGAACGACCAAGACTCACTTCTCACACGTTCCTAGAATCCGTCTTCCAACCATACTCCTTTGTCCTTTTCTTTTTCTCTACTCAAGCTAAGGCACTAGAGCGTCTTGTAAATAAACGAACCTTGGATGATGGAGCATTTCGTTTGTCCCTGCCGCACTGAAATTGTGTTTACATAGTAAACGTCATTCGCGTAGCTTACAGTAGGGAGATCACAATGATAAGAGTGATTTAACGACTGCCTTGCGGCTACTCGCACCGTTGAGCAAACATAGTCAGAAACGCTCGACTTGCGGCAAAGACTCGTACTGGTAGAAAAAGAATGCTTGGTTTTATGTACAATAACAACGCATCGCTTTTATATAAAACAAAGTGAACGCCTGATTACTTTTTGGTGTTAACAAAATTGACGCCTGTAGACTTTTTTTCTCCGTCACTCGGCTCTGGGAGTGCTCCTCTTTACAGCTCCAAACGGATGAAGAGATTTCGCAAGGTACTTTTTATTCACTGCTCAACAGCCACGACTGGTTCCAACAACTTCAGGCAGTCTAGAAGGCCCCCCGACACGGCGGTGAGGCTTGGCCTTCCCGTCCCGACGTGAGAGCGGCCCGCGGTCCTCCCTCAATGAAGACTGGGGGATGACCTCTTCAGGACTTTTATAAAGTTTAGTACCTACCTACCTTACTTGAAAGACGTGGCGCAACGTTACTACTGAGAAGAGACAGGAAGAGACAGAAATAACGCTGACTCACAACTAAGTTTATTTTCATGAAGCATTCACAATATAAAGGCTCTTGGACATGCGCAGAACATTTCACTCACTGCACGTGCAGGAACGAACAGACGAGGTTTGAAAAGATGATCACAATTATGATATCTGGGAACCAGCAACAAACAAATATATCCTAATGCATGTAAAGGCGTCGAAAAAAAAACCAAGTAATCCCAAAACCTGCGCAAAGCTCGTGGAAAACACAAAAAACATTGACAGACACTTCGTAACAAAACCATCTAAAGTACATCTAGATCCAACAGTTGAAATTCACTAGTATGCAGCAAAACTGATGGCACTCTGACGCAAGAATCACCTTTCTTCCTTATGTGAAAGGCGTCCAGTAACTCCCGCGCCAGCGCATCCCGGCTCCATCCAAGTAGTCGCTTGCGATCGAACTGCGGTGTGCAGCCACACGAAGCACAGTGAAAGGGTAAATGAGGACCTGTTTCATTCCTAATTGATAAAAAAAATGCTCCCTTAAACGGTCATTTGTACAGCGCCCTGGCTGGCCTATATAGCCCTTGCCACAGCTCAGGGGGGATTTCGTAAACAATGCCCACTGCACAACGCAGAAAGGGCTTTGCATGCTTCTTATCGCACGCCGCCTTGGCACCGCTCGAAGAAATGCGGGCGCAGAACCTTGAAAGCTTATTTGGAGCAGAAAAGAACACTGGCACATGGTGCCGATTTGCAACCGTTTTTAGGTTGTGGGAGATTTTGTGCATGTATGGCACAACATGCGGTCTTTTTCTCTGGCCTTGCAATGGCTCTGGCCTCCTGCGTTCCCCTTTCAGCCTCTGGAGCAACGTTTCGGACACACTAAGACCGAAGAAGGGTGACACACGTGGAATGCGGCAGAACTTATTATTCGACACAGTAGTGTATTACAAGACTAATGCTTATGGATGTAAGAATACTCTCACTTTGTTTGCTCACTTATGATTTCCAGGACTGTCCGTTTGAAAATTCCTCAACTCGATTTTGCTGTTGAGTTAAGCAAGGACGCATGCGGCTCTGCAGACAAGGCTTGACTTCTTTATTCGCCAAAAGAAGACCAAAGCTATGTTTTGAAACATGGAAGAATGCGCTACTTCCTCCTTGATATTTCCGTAAAACTATGTCAACTCTCGTTCAACAGACACGTGGCATAAATTTTGAGCGCACGCGTAACACGAGAGTTGCTGTAAGTTCAGATGTCTGAAAACGGAAACACTCATTAAAGCACGACGGGAATAAAGGAAAGCTGAAACAGGCTGTGCCTGAAGTTTTGTTAAACACGCCTCACTCTTCCTTGCCTTTAAAACATTTTTTCATAGATATATTTATTCAAAACCTCAACATTTACGGTTCAAGTTTGCAGGGTGAGCAAATTTATGCACCATATAAGGCCTCTAATATGTATCCTTATGCGAAGGAGGACTGTAGTTCGCGCATAATAAAGGCGAAAAATTTTGTGGAAGTTTTGTGTTTGCAGCAACGCGATAGACCAGGAATGAAAGGTTACCGCGAACGTGTTGGCTTGAATATTATTGACGAGTAAATCTCCTTTTTTTTTTTTCAGAACCAAGATCGATGAGATAAGGGATATGAATATAAGATTTGGAAAGCAGTTAGAAAGCAATGAATGAAAGCATTTGAACAATGAAGCTCTTTAGGCTCGGCAAACATTCGATTCTATCATTATTGTTCCGGCGCGCGCTCTCTTCGTTCTCTTCGCAATCATTTTCGTTCACCGAACCCGTGTGCCCAGTGCGCGCCTTCTTGCTGTGCCGATATGTCCGGCGTGGAATGCGATAACACAAACGGGTGAGAGAACGTGTGCTGAGAGAAAGCAAGAAATAAATAGAGAAAGACAGAAAGATGGATACAGAGAGAAATAAACAGAAGGAGAAAGAAAGACACTACGAGATAGAACGAGAGCGAGAGAGAGAGAATGAATATAGGAAAGGTAGGGAGGTTGACTAGACTGCGTCCAGTTTGCTACCCTACACGTGGGGAGAGCGGAATAAGGGAGTAAAAGGGAAAGAGAGAGAGAAAGAGAGAAGTAGATGCACATTGCACACGACACACACAGTGATAGAACGAACTAGACAGATAGAGAAAGAGATAGAAAGAAACAGGCACAGAAAAGAGATAGAAAAACAGAGGTCAAGACAGATGGTAAAAGAAAGTGAAAGAAACAAAGAAAGGGAAAAAATGGAGAGAGGGAGAAAGGGAAGAAAGAGGGAAAAAAGATAGATAGAGAGCGGAACAGAGAGAAGTAGATACACAGAGAAAGAAACAAATACAAAGGAACACAGACAAAACAGAGATAAAAAAAGATAGAAAGAAGCTAGGAAAAAAAGAAAGAGAGGAAGAAAGAAATAGGAAAATAGGGAAAAAACTAGGAATGCCACCCAACTTCGCTGTTTGCTCCTGCCTTGGACCACTTGTGCAAGCTGTCGGAATTTTCTTTTAACGCGAAAGTGTTTTATGCCGGGGTCCACCAATACTTTAATGACGTATTTCCGTCACGGAAATACGTTAGCGAAATGAACGTGACCAGAAAACAAAGAAAAAAAACGTGAAGAAAAAATGTTCCGGTGCCGAACCCATGACCTCTCGGTCCACGAGACATGGCTGGCGGGCGTCTACCCCACTACGCCACCACCAAAGCCATGGAGAAGGCTGTGCGAACGCGCCTTTTATCTCTCTCACAGTGCTCTTGTTCGAAGGGTGGCGTCGCCGTATGGAAGCGGAAGGGTCAAGTTATGCGTGGCTTCCGCATTAAGCCCAGGCAACGCGCCGTTGCTACTACCGTCTCATTCGGCGCGGTTGCAATCAAAGTGTAATTTTGTCAACGGTTTGATACATCGCGATGAGGCGGCTTTAACCCAAGCCTCGGTCATAACCAGGCTCATAACATTTATCCATATTAAAATATAGCTCTCTGACGGTCGCCTCGATGTCACGCCGTGTTCCGCGCTCGTCATGGCCTGATCAATATCATATCATGAAACCTATACATTCTGTAGAGAAATATCCCTTTTTCCAGCAAAATGCATTGAAGCATATTACATGCCGAAAATTTGAAAAAAATAACACCAATACTTCTGCTGTTACCAGGAATAAACATTAAATAGAAATGTAACACCTGTAAGAGCAATTTAATGTCGGCAGTGCAGGCGTACTACAATTTGCAAAGCGAACGAACAACAGCCGAACTGAAGAAATCAGAAAAACCATCCCTTAAATTATATGGACAGTCTCGATGGGTTTTTGCCGTCGCCATCGCCGTCATGTAGCGTATAGAGTCCAAATTGCTGTGATCCCCCAGCGCATCTTACGTTCTACCCGCAGGTAATAGCGCGCGAGCGATACCTACGAACTCGGCTGAAGCGGATATTAAACAAGCCGGCCCATCTCCGTCAATCCGAGGCGCATGCGATAAGATCACCCCGCCTGTTAGACAGGATGTCGAATGCTCAAGAAGAGGGGAAGCGCCCCGCGCGTCTTTAACGAGCGTGAAAAGACGCGAGGGGGGTGGGGGGGGGTCCCTCGAGTAGCAACTGGCGACCTTTGATTTTCCGAGCGCGGTCGTCTCTGGCGCGCGCGTTATCTCGCCATCTCGGCAGCCGACAGCGGGCGGCTGGCATAAACTTCTACGTGCTGCGCTCTCAACGCGCAGAGAATGTGTGAATAGTGTCCCCTGGCGCGACCGTATTTTCTTAAACCGGCGTTTTGTACTGTTGCGTGAGATCGGACTCAAAAGAGTTAACTGCCAGCCTCACTTCGTAAAACATTACAATTTGTGGCTATCGCATTCATTGCTTCAGCCTTGCGGTGAAACTGTGACCTTTTTCTTTTCGCTCGACTATTGTTATCCGTTGTTTTGATGTGTGTAAAAGCTTACATAGGTCTTCATATGTCAGGGTGGATGAAGCAAGGAAAATCGAAGCTATGATTTTTACTTTGCACAACCCTTAGGATACAAGTCATCCTTTTCTCGACGCTTGTGCCAATTTAGTAGCTTACCATGTGTGTTTTATAATCACATTCCAATAAGGGATAACCTAAGCTGCTTGTTGGCGACGAGCTTCTAGAACATCAAAATTGCTGTTTTATATTGTTGAAATTTAAAAAAAATGTCCCGGCTCGCTGGGTTACACAACACGCCAAAATATTCTGTTAACAATATGCATTCCTTAGTTATGATATATTGCTAAATATTTTTCTACTTGGCTTTGTACCATGATATGAAGATTGACCCTGCATATAGCATCAACGAGTGAACTGAAAGCAACCTTCCACCTGTACCCGTGATCTCTAACCATTATTGGTTTAATTTCTGCTGCTTCGAGCGCGGCTGCCCTATGAGTCAACATGTTTGCACAGCGCAAGAAAGACGAGGACGTACGGAGGACACAACACGGGCGCTGACTTCAACTAAATTTTATTAGCGAAAACGCTGGAAATATATACACGTGATAGCAAGCAGCACACCTCATCACAACCCCACAACCTATTTCGGTACAGCTAGATACTCGATATCTTGTTAAGTGAGAGCAACAGCACACCTCAGCACGAACTCACAACCTATTACGTCACAGCCAGATACTCGATTTCTTTTTTAGTGAGCGCAACAGAAGGCATGCTAACACAGAGGTCACCCAGCAAATATGTTGATTCCAAATCACGAACTAGCCCAAGCTTCCGTTTTATCAAATGCCTTATGAGATAACGATTTGCATATTCAGGTCATGACATTTTCTAGCACCAGTAAAAAAAACCACGAGTTCCCGGCTCGGTTAAGAGATACACGAACCGGTAAGGGTTCATTGTTTTAACACAAGCTCACAACACCAAGAAACAACGAAACCACTAAAAAATTACACCATCTCCCGCTAAAGGGAACCATGTGTAGATGTGAAGCAGCGCGCGTTAACGCTTACACTGGCGGCGGCGTTGACGCTGGCGCTCATCGCAGCGTTGCGCAGGAGAGAAAACTGGGGAGACGCAAAGCACGCAGTGATGGAGCGGTGTTTCCTACTGGAACATGCCAATCGCTGCTAATGGGCAATGAGAGACAGAAGACTCCGACTGGACACAGAGACCCGCAGTCGGCTTTTAGTTAACGCGCACGCTGCGATTTTTTTTATTGTTCAACAACGCACAGGAGAAATCTCCCACCGGCACCACCTTGCAGGCCAAGATCCACTGCCATATATACAGGATGGCCAGTGAACGGTTGTTCAGCGCGAGCAGTCGGTTTTTTCAACCCAGAAACTCGCTAGCAGACGCTGCCTGCGTCGGCATCGCGAGGCGAGGGAGGCGGGGGAGCGTAGGAGAGGAGAAAGAGGGGGGGACGCGCATGCGCAGTGGGAGTGTGGACGCCGCGGGCAGGGATGCCTAGAGGAGAGAGGGGGGGACGCGCATGCGCAGTGAGAGTGTGGACGCCGCAGGCAGGGATGCCTAGAGTAGAGAGGGGGGAGCGTAGGAGGGGAGAGAGGAGGGGAGGCGCATGCGCAGAGAGGGTGTGGTTGCCGGGGAGAGGTTATGCCCAGAGGAGAGAGAGGGGGAGAGGGTTTTTTTTCCATTTTTTAAGGGTTTGCGCATGCGCAGTAAGGATGGTCACGCCGCACACCACCACCGGATTAAGCTTCGCCATAAGATGCTTCACATCTAAAACGGTTTCTTTGGTCTTTAGGCCTCGTAAGCACACTGTGCTTACCTTTTCCATTTTCGCCGGCACGGGTTACAAGATATTTTTGCGGTATTTTACATAGGGCCTATAAAGGATGATTGAAGGGAATATTAGTGAAGAGAACACGAATGGGGTTGAGATAATTTACCAAGTATAATTAGCGTGTTGACAGCAGGAGTGCCTAATGTATTTGAATGCAAGGATTGTCAAGCTTACTAAAAGTTCTTGAACATCCATTAGAACTTCCTGTTCCATACTGTGTATCTGCATCGTCTATGCACAGTCCCGAGTTCAGACTTAGGCGTTTCTCTATGCCCTTTACCAAGTAGTGCTCATTATTATGAGACTACTTTATAACTCATGCATACCAGCGCATTTATTATTCAGTTTCCGCGCAATCCTTTACCAATGCCTCCTCTATTTTTTAATGCCAGCGCAAACGCTCGCTTCCTCAGTGGGAGCCATCGGTCGGCCTTAGTTCAAGGAGTAGTCATGTTGCGATGCCACATATAGGGTAGCGCTGCTTGTGTCATACGTGCGTCCGAGCGCTTTCCCATGGTGATACGATAGACGCGCTTTCCCTCTCCGATATTATGTGTCTGTCAGATTTGTTCCTTCGTGCTCCTTCATTGTGGCTCGAAGCAATGTCGCCGCGCCTCACAGCGCCAGTCTGGCACCTCTTGAAGGCAGCGCATGCAGCAGCGTCACTGTGACGTGTCCCCATTGGTTGCCCGCAAAGCGCCACGAACGGCGAAGCGCTATCTCAAAATACCGTGTCTCTTACACAGCGAGCGTGACCGCCAACTTAGTGAACTCGAGGGATTCTCGTGCCTGCGCCGAGGCACATGCCTCACTGTGACTTTCGAGGGCACTACCATCCCCCTCAGAGGTCTCGCTTTTCAAGCAAGCACGCCGAGTCCGACCGCGCCTGCCGCGGCCTCTTCAGTGCTCCCGTTGCGGCCGCTACGGGCTCGCTACGACCACCTGCGCGCACGACGAGCGCTGTCTGCGAAGCGGCGGCAGCCGCACCTCGGGACCGTGCCCAACTGAGCGCCCGCGCTGCATTAACTGCAGCGGCAGCCACACAGCGAACGAGCCGCGCTGCCCTTCCTGGCAGGTCCAACGCAACGCCGCCGTTATCATCGCCTCTTCGGATGGCCCCGTGACGCGCCGCCGAGAGCTGGAGCAAGCCAGGACCGCTGTCAACATCACCCAGCGACGCAGCGCGGCCCCTTCCAACTCCGTGGCTCAAACGAGCCCCTCCTTCAGCGACGCCCTGACCGGTCGAAGTGAGACGGACTCGACACCCTCTGTGCCTCCTCCACCGAGTCACTGGCCGCCAGCCGACGACCCGAGGGACGCTGTGTTGGCCGCACTTGCTGCTGCGCTTCGTGCAGCATTGGTGATTGTGCCAGTGGAATCTCCTGCTCGAGGGTTGTGTGCCGCGGCTCTAGCCGCTCACGACGCCATCGCCGCCCCTCAGGATTAACACACTGGATACGGCGCCCACTGCGAGGTCGTCCGGACTTACCACGTGAGTGCGGAGGACCTCTACTTCTTCTTCTTTCCCGTGTTTAAACATCCGGCGCGCACATCGTGCGATTCACTGTTTTCCTCCGACCTTCTCGGCGGCTTTTTCTGACGGATGCGCTTTCGACTTGCAGTGGGTTAGAGTATATAATGGGGGGACATATAACCCGGGACCGGGAATAAAGCGGCAGATTGTGGTTTACAAGACACCCTATGTCGTATGGTATGAGGATGCGCGAGATTGTGTACCGGCGCGCGATCTCGGAGGTCATGCATGAAGCAACAATCGAATCCGAAAGGAAAAAA
>JALIZH010014887.1:0-12203 GCA_030522465.1 Rhipicephalus appendiculatus | reverse complement strand
AACTACCGAGTTAGACGCGTCACTTCCGTGTACATACGTCTTCGTAAACTGAGGCATAATCGTTATGCTCGCTTAAATTCTGCGAACTACGGGCGTTCCTTGGCATGTATGCAATATCATTAGGGTGGCGTTAGCACCTGAAATTATTCCGACGCGTCACAAATGTTCACAAGTTTGTTTTAACTATTGAAAAACGACCACCGTAAAAAAAAATAAAATGTTCGTAAGACCACGATCAACCACAACACCGCTCACCTATGTCATATCGAAGGCGACCTCGGTGGTAGACGCACGCCTCCGGGTACATGTAATCGCCTTCTTCTGTCAACGAAAAAGTTTTCGGGCATCGGTTGCACTGCAGCACCGGGTCTGCGCATAGGAACACACAAGAAGCCCTTTAATTAGCCACGCCCCCGTGAAGTACACACGTGGCAGAAGCGTTAAGAAACAACCATCGTGGTGACACGGTAACCACGTGCCATAATTGAGAAGGCGAACGAACAGAATTTAAGGCGCCATTAAAAGCCTAGTTTCCGATAGCGCTGAGACAATGGAGTCTGAGCAAATGCAAACTTGAAGTGCGAGTGGATTCGTCGCGAAAAACTTGCACACATTCCTGATAACTAGACGGGGGTAGGACGGAGGAACGCTTTGATTTGCACTAGACTGTATGTGCTCCCTACGGGAGACTACGGGAGCAGAGTTGCGCATAGGTCCGCCATTCTGTTCAACGGCTGCGCAGTGAAGACGCTCGTCGCGCGCGCAGGAGACAAATACGGCGAGATGCTCCGGTGCGGGCAACATGCCGCAGACTTAATCGCACGCGCTGAGCAAGATTGCACTCTTACAACGAAGCTGGGTATGCACGGCTATAGGTTCTAGCACATCGCGGACAAAAGGACACGTACAACAATAATTTTACAGGGTTCTACCATGGGACATCGGCAGGTGGTGCAAAGGGGGCACTTCCCCCCTCAAGCCACGCCAGCACTGCCCCTGAAGCCCCTCACTAGGGCTCTCCTCCCCCCTCCCTCTCCGCGATGCAACACGGGTTTGCCCCCGTCAAGAACAAATGCTGCCAACGCCCATGGGTTCAGCCGATCCTGGGCAGTGTGAAGGGCGTGGGGCAGAATCATACGCACAGCGACATGTGATCAAGTGAACCAAGTGAGAATTAAAGTGAACCGAAGGCCCATTAAGTGAGCTAAAGGTGACGGAGTTCATTAAACGTGAATTGGCCGATTGAAATGTCAAATTGATTCAAAGGTGCCCTAAGTGAACTGAAGGTATCATGCATTTAGTAAAGCTGAATATGGCTAGCCGCTGACCAAGGTGAGCCCGTTTATCGAGTCGCGCGCACAGAGAACATTACAGCGGAGGTCGATCCCACCGCCACAGCTTTCTGATGCATGATGCGATCGAAAAGCTCAAAAGCGTGCTTAACAGCTACCGCGCGGTATTTTGCGACGAAAAATGAAGCGATTATTTTCAGTGTGCTCACAACCTTTTCTCGCCAGGCCAGAAGGCACGACGTACTTGTCTTTACGGGCGTTTGAAGGAAACTTCACCCAGGTATGGTCGACAATCGGGTGAGTGCATTTTTGCCGCCTAAGCCAGCTGATCAGTGACCGTCGCTGGAAGACCATTGCGCGTGGGTTTACGCTGGCGACCACCGACCAAGTTACATTGTTCATTAACTATCAGTCAGAGCTGTTTCACTGTACCAAAAATCAATGACGATGGAACTAGCGGAAACGAGTCGACGCGGGGAGCCGCGCCGTCGTGTCCCTATGCATAGGCCACGGCGCAATTGAACATTTGACGTCATCTTGCACCACGTGCGTGACGGCACTCTCCGAAAAGCGGCACGAGTGGCACAGGGAAAAGTTATGCGCAACTTTGCTACCTGCGGTAGCACATACACAGACACTAACCTGCAAACTCGCGGCTCCTCAGCATGGCCTCCGAGCTATAGGCGTCAACCGTTAGCTGCCCATGTACGCTCCTAGCGTTAACTGTGCCTCACAACTACTTCCTTGGTCAGATCACATCGTACAATTAGCAGCCGACATAACGGAAATTGCTCAACTTAAACGACAATATCTCACGTTGTGACATCTTCGATATCGGCCTAAAAACTTGCCTGAGATGCATTTATAAGCATAGAACTCGAGTACGCGTTGGAGATGTGAAGTCCTCATCAAGTACACTTAATTGGCGTATTGGAAGGAGTTGCAATTATGCAACGTACTTCGCGACGTCTTTGCACCCTCGAAAACAGAGCATTTGGCAAATAAAGGTGGAAATTGACTGGATACTCTGCGTAACCGCCAGAGAAACACTCGACTTCTATAAATTGTATAACTTCGGTCGTCTGCATGGGAAATTCAATGCCAAGAACACCTAATGAGTGCAACGCCCCCTCCCCCCCCCCCTTTCTACTGGTTGCCACATCTGTTTCCATGAGTTCCAAAGCAGCAGTGACAAGCTATTCCCGCTCCTCCCTGTAATGTTTCCGTGTGTTGGGAGCATGAAAATAGATTAACACGTCTAGTTAATCCCATTTGCTCGCTGCATCGCCTTTTGATTCTTGGGTGCAGCATTCGCACTGTTCCATTAAAAGCTTCAACCAATAGCGGCCAAGTTACTAAAGGGTCATTCCACGCCACACGTCCCAGCCATTTTGGCGACCATCTCAAATGTATTCGAAAAAAGGCCGTGCTGATCTGCTGCATGAAAAAAAGTTAATTGCTAGAATATTTCGACGAGAAAAAATTTTTTGGCCACGTGGGTGCCTTCCGAATTTCCCCGAATGTCGGCTGGGTGGAAAATTTATTATAAGAGTATAGTTTCTTGTTTCAATGCCAAATTTGGTTTACATATAAAGCAAAAGCATTTGTGTAAGATGTCTGAAGCTGAATAATATTAGTGCAATTTTTCGGCCAAATACGCCTCCAAGAATTTAGCCAATACTTTCTATGTTTGCATTTTTTTTCATTGCAATATTGCGCCTCGTATGAAGATCTGAGTAATGCATACCTAGTCCGCGGATAAAAAATATTTTGCGCAAAAAATATTTCAGACCCGTCGAGTTTCTGAACATTACGAGGATAAAAAATCACGAATTTCAGAAAATTGTCATTTTTTTTTCCACATTGAGACACAATTTGCACCACGTGGTGCACCAATTACAAATCAGCTTTATGCCTCAATTGAAAACAAATAAGCAGTTCTTCTTATATGGCAAATTTTATCATTACAATTTTTGTTTTACGGAAAAAAATATTTTTTTGAAGTTTCCCTACTGACGACAGAGGGGAACTTCAGCCAGAAAGCTGTCGTATGACCAAATGGGAAGATAGGCGTCCATGGAAAACTTCAAAAAATATATTTTTTTTACGTTTACGTTTCAAATTACTTTGTCCGCATGTTGTCGGCATACAGGAGAATGAAATGGAAACGACAGGTAGCTTTATGGCCCCAGGCGTAGCAGATCGCAACCCCTCCGCGATGCGCTTCGTCTTGCGTCGAGCGCGCTGCCGTAGCCAGCAACGGCTGCACGTTAGGCGAGTTGAGGAAAGGCAGCGTTGAGAAAAATGGTCAGCTAAATGCCTGTAGCTGCTTTGGCACAAGGTACGTCGCTCAATTTGTGGTTCGAATGATATGATGATGTCGTAGCACAAACGCTGGCAAAATGTTAAAAAAAAAATCGTGCCAGGGCCCTTTTACACAATGTCTAGTCCCTGCAGCGTTGCCGGCGCACTTAAGTATTAACTATATACATATATGTGTATTAGTGCTTTATTATCATTGCGCTTAAATGAAAAAATTGGTTAGACTTTAAATAAGTTTCCCAGAAGGGAGAAACGGTTTGGCCCATCATGGCGTTAAAGATTCCAAAATAAAGAGACCGAAGCTGTAAGACCTTCGGCGGCGTTGTGATGTTTTCTTTACTGCGTACCACAACCTAAATATACGAGTTTTTGCCATTTGTCTGCGTAGAGATGCAGCCATTGACGGCCAAGAATCGAGCCCGAAATCTCTACAGCAGGTTGCCTCGCCGAAAAGGACACTACGGCACGTTTCGTCGACATAGACGGCAGACTCTGGAGTTTTGCAGACACGTAGCGCCACCTGTCGGAGCAGTTTTGGGTAGTGCAAAGTCCGACTCCCTTGCACAGTTTGCTGTGCAAGCAGGTGCAACTAGCGAGTGCGAAACAACGATTGAGCTCAACATTAGGTGTGTTTGCGCATTGAACTCTCAGAAAAAAAAGCTACGAATTTCTCTCCGCTGGTCGGACGCGCAACCGAACCGCCATTAATTGCTTGTTGGATCACTCGCCAGAACGACGGCGAAAACAAGAGCAGACGCAACAGCTCCGCGCGCTACGAAAAAAAGCCTCAGTCGACGCTACTGTTGCGTTGCGAATTGCCACGGACGTAAAGGACTTCAGTTCGACCGATTTCCGTAGCTGTCGCACGAAGCAGAACGGCGAGATCGCTGGATACACGGGCCGTTGCGAACGTGTTGGGTAAGCGAATTACTTGCGTTCTCCACAGCCGGTCGCATGAGAAAGTGTGACCAATGTGGGTCTCCTGTTGTTTTGAGTAGCCTTGACGGAGAACCGTGGTAACCTTGACTATGAAGTTCAGCAGAACCTCTGACCGCGGTGCGCGCCGTGCAACAGTTAAATGCGGACTGGTGACGCGCGCGCTTTGAAGGCTCGAGGTTCCCGGCTTTAACTAGCAAATGCTAACACGTGCGTCATACAAGTAAATCGCAAAATGTTGGTCGTGACCACCACCAGGTTTTTCTTGCCCGTGGTGTCCGCGATTGCCGGAGCTATCTAGTCGGAGGCCTCGGTTTTGCCTTTCGTTGTACACCGAGAAAGTGGACACGCACGTATCCACATTTGCAGTATATACAAACGGAAGACAACCGTCAACAGAACTCTATTCGAGGATGCGTAATAAAACAGTTCAACGCACAGGAAGCGAAAGATGGAGGGAGAATGTAACTGCAAAGGCGAAAATCGCCGGGGCCATTCGTGCGTGATAAAGCGAGCTTCGTACCACTGATCGTCAGATGCATTGCTCGTGTATGTACTATATCGCTCTGACATTATGTCTATGCTCAAATTTAACGCATTTAGGCGTTACAGGACGCACGTCGGAGTGCTTGCCTCGAACTCGATGTCATGCGATGCTCGCTTGCACTTGCGAGTTGCAGCGCGTCGAAATAACTGAAACATCTTTTGCACTGTATACCCGAAATTCACTTTGATGAGCTTCCTACTTTTCTGAAGCGAGGGTGGATTGACGGAAGAAGCTTTCCAGGGCCTTTATTTTCAGGAAACCGCGCCTCAACGCCAACGAAAGAGGGGTGGTTCTATAGAGGCCTATGCACACTTCGCTTGCGGACGGCTCTCTTTGCACTACCCAGTTATGGCCAGGGCGGCGATGAAAGCGCTGGTGGCGGCGTTTTTCGCAGCGCCGTCTGACGTCTATATCGCTGAAATGAAAGGTGAATGTTGGAGCTCCCAATCACCCGTGGATCTTTATTTAGCATGTACCTCCACCATATGAACTGTAATGAAACATGCTGCTTCTTGTAATGAAACATGATGCTTCGTGAAACAAGCATCTGCTGCTTGTTTCACAGCGAACGACCAATTGGCATTGCCTACCCGCAGATTTCGTTTATCATTCTTGTCACTCCTTCCATCATTCTTTATCTATATTCCCTGGAATAATCCGATATGATTATCTGATTCAAACACCGCTGTTTGTTTTTTTTTCTTCTGTTTTTGTTTTTTGTACACGTGGCGCGATGTTTGCAGTTTGTCTATTTTTCAAATATCCTTTAGCGTTTATATTTTCACTCTATTATGTTGTATAATATACCATCTTTCTTTCCCTTTATATAAGTTGTCGTTCCGTTTTATTGACCCTATTCCGTTTTACATTTACAATTTGTCATTAAAAATTAAGTATAATACGCCGCGTCTCATGTCGCTTATTCTGTTTATATAAATCACCCTATTTGCGACGCTTCGACAATCCCTATAATTATTGCTATGGTAAGTGCAGGCGAGCACCTTTGCCCTAACGTGGCACTAATTAAGTTAGTACTCTGACATTCTCAGTAGATTGCGTTCTTACTTCTCCTTACTCAATCGTTCCCTTTCGGTCAAATAGACATCAGAGATTCTAAATACTGAGATTTGGTCGCCGATGCGTTAATTCGAGTTTGATTCATCTTATGCACTAATTATCACTTCAGATCTTTCGGCCCTCCCTCAGCACATTGTTTCGGTCGCACATCGACCATTTCTCACAAGATTGACACAGGAAGCCATGCGCCACAACGGCAACGTCCCTATCGAGTATCAACATCGGAACGCCATGTTATTGACGACCAGGTTGCTGACATGCTTCAGCGGCGCATTGTGCAGCCTTCCAACAGTCCCTGGGCGTCAGGGGCGTAGCCAGAAAGTTTTTTCGGGGGGGGGGGGGGGTTCCTCCTTGATTTCGGGGGGGTGCACCTCCCTGAAATGGTCATTTTTCGCTCTGCATGCCATGGCGAAAAAAATTTTCGGGGGGGGGGGGGGGGGCACGTGCCCGGTGTGCCACCCCCTGGCTGCGCCACTGCTGGGCGTCACCGATCATTCTTGTTAAGAAAAAGGAGGGCTCTATTCGGTTCTGCGTCGATTACCGACGTTTAAACGAGATCACCCGGAAGGACGTTTACCCGTTAACGCGAATCGACGATGCCCTTGATTGTTCGCAGGGAGCGGAATACTTTTTTTCGCTGGATTTACGTTCTGGATACTGGCAAGTTTCAATGGAAGCATCTGACCGACCTAAAACCGCATTTTTCACACGCGACGAATTATACGAATTTACCGTCATGCCTTTCGGCCTGCGTAATGCTCCAGCCACTTTTGAGAGAATGATGGACACTATTTTACGAGGCCTCAAGTGGAACACCTGCTTATGTTACCTCGACGACGTAGTTGTCTTTTCCGCCGATTTTGACACCCATTTAAGTCGTCTCGAGCGCGTCCTCACATGCCTACCTGACGCCGGCCTTCAGCTCAACCTAAAGAAGTGTCGTTTTGGGGCCAGACAGCTCACCATTGTTGGCCACGTCGTATCGCGGGATGGCATACTTCCAGACCCAGCCAAGCTTCGCTAAGTCACCGATTTTCCAAAACCAAAGAACCTTAAGGAGCTTCGAAGTTTTGTCGGCTTGTCGTCACTTCCGACACGTTCATTCGAAATTTCGCATCCACATGTGCGCCCCTGACGGACCTTCTTAGCGGCGACATGTACCTTACCGCTTAGTCACCAGCCTGCGACGATGCATTCACCAAATAACGCCACCTGCTAACTTCACCGCCCATCCTCCACCACTTCGATCCTGCCGCTCCCACGGAGGTTCACAGTGATGCCAGTGGCGTCTGACTTG
The DNA here is from genome assembly GCA_030522465.1 of Rhipicephalus appendiculatus. NCBI lineage: Eukaryota > Metazoa > Arthropoda > Arachnida > Ixodida > Ixodidae > Rhipicephalus > Rhipicephalus appendiculatus. Next base: position 4,732 of record JALIZH010014887.1, on the reverse strand, counting down.
GCGTTCTGCTCGCGCAACGAAAAGCAGGGTTTGATGAATATGTCATCGCCTACGCGAGCCGAACTCTGACGAAAGCCAAGGCTAACTATTCGATGACCGAGAAAGAGTGTTTAGCTATTATTTGGGCCCTTGGAAAATTTCGTCCTTGCCTGTATGGATCACGCATTTGACGTCGTCACTGACCACCACGCCCTTTGTTGGCTATCCATTCTTAAGGACATTTCTGGACGACTAGCTTGCTGAGCGCTCAAAGTTCAGGTGTACGACATCAGCGTTATTTACAGATCCGGTCGCAAGCACGCGGACCCTGACGCCCTTTCTCGCTCACCGGTATTGGATGACGGTGCTTGCCTTTCTGCCCTCGAGCCTGCGCTTGCGGCACCCGCCCTACGCAACATGACGGTGGAGCAACGGAAGGATCCCTGGATCAGTGCTCTCATCTACATCCTTTCTAATCCCCTCACTTCATCACCGTCTCGTGCTATCCGCCGCCAGGCTACCAACTTTTGCGTTCCGGATGACCTTCTTTGTCGACGAAACTACCTTTCCGACGGTCACAAGTGGCTTCTTGTGATACACCGCCATCTCCATGCTGTTATATGCGACGCCTTTCCACGCTGACCCACAGTGCGCTCATGCAGGCCTCTTCAAGACATACGCTGGGCTTCGACTCCGATTTTATTGGCATGGCATGTATAACTACGTGCGGAAGTTCATGCGCTCGTGTGCTCAGTGCCAACGACGAAAGTTACCTCCCGGACAAGTCTACCCGTCACAACCTCTTCCCTGTCCTAGTCGACCCTTTGAGCGCGTTGGCATTGACATCTACGGACCGCTCCCATCAACTCTAGCTGGTAACCGCTGATAGACCACTTGACACGCTATGCCGAAACAGCCGCAATGCCGACTGAGCCCGTAACGTTGGAATGTTTCTGTGGCGACATTTTGTTCTGCGTCATGGTGCCCCTCGCAAGCTCCTAAGCGATCGAGGACGTGCCTTCATTTCTGACGCATTGAAGGCATTACTTGACGAATTCCGAATCGTGCACCGCACAAATACAGCGAACCATCCGCAAACGAACGGCATGACAGAGCGCTTCAACCGTACTCTTGGCGATATGCTATCAATGTACAGGCGCGCTCAATGTGACTTGCAACACGGGAATGCGTGGCCTCACGGGTTCAAAGGTAGCGCATGGCTTCAACTTGTTTTGATTTCAACAACTAAATATTATTTTCTTATTTGGGATTATACCCAAGTGAGAGATACGAGTTTAGTAATGGAAATAAAGGCTCGTGGAAGCCATACGCAATCTTTGAACTCGTGAGGCCACGTGCTCCCATGTTGCAAGTCATATTGAGCGCGACTGTATACGTCGCCTCTGATCACTCAAATTGGGACTAAGTTCTCCCTTTCGTCACCTACGCTTATAATACTGCGGCACAAGCTACTGCTGGGTCTTCGCCATACTTTCTCCTATACGGACGAGAAGCTTCAAATACACTTGACACAATTCTTCCAATAAACCTGATCGAGTTTGGAAGTACTCCCCTGTCCGAAGCTACCCGACATGCTGAAGAATGCCCCCCAGCTTGCCCGCTCCTTTCCTACCGAGGACCAGTGGCAGCAGCACTCCCGTCAACCTGGCGACCATTCGGTCCAACTTTTCCCCCCCGGTTCCTTGGTATGGCTTCCGGGTACCTGCTACCACACCTGGCCGCTCCGCAAAACTTGTCGCCAAATGCCTCGGATCATACCGCATTGTAGAGCAAACGTCCTCCGTCAATTACCTCGTGGTGTCCATCACGCCATTGACAGGTCTACGCTATCGCGGTCGCGAACTTGTACACGTCTCTCACCTCAAGCCGCACTAGTTTCTTCACCCTAAGCCGCCAGGATGGCGCCTTTTTCTGCGGAGGACGATTGTAGTGAAGAAGAGTGGCCACAGCGTGATTACTGTGTGCCTCAGCGGCATCGCCGTCGGCAGGAGCTCGTGGTTGCTGCGCTTGGCCGAACGCTGCTGATCACTGCCCGTTGTCCTTCATTCTCTAATAATAAACCACTGAGCAGAAGCGACACCAATTCACCCAAGTTGCCGTCTTATTGTTCGACAGGATCTTCCTAATTATCTAGCACGCAATGTCAAAGGGACAGACAACCGCTCAGAAGCCGAAATTAGATAACCCCACTATAGGAAAGATTGTATGTGGTATTGGTTATTACGAACCCTGTTTTTATCATTAGACGAAGATTTACGTTTACTTCTTCCCTAATGTCACTTTTGACGTGTCACGCGGCAAAAAAAGCGAAGGAGCATATCATTGCGATCACGTGACCTTTTACTGGTGCACGTGGTTAATGATCACTAATCACTATATCAGTGTTGAATTACAGTACACTTTTTATTATAATCTTTCCTAACCTAAAAAAAGCCGGCAGATCCCACGCACTGTGGGAATCGATGTAATGCGAAGCAGCCAGAAAGGAGCAAATTCTGCTTTACATAATTTGCATGTCATGTTTGACATGTTAGGACCTGTCATTTATGTTCGTCATACAGTCACGTCGCGCAATACCAATTTTCGTGTATATCAAGCTATCGAACTGGACGCAAGCGCACATTGAGCGTGGCATGAAAATGGGGTTGTAGATGACACGCATGCCAAGATTTTCATGTTACCACCTGCCACTTATGTTCGTTATACAGTCATGTCACTCAATACCAAATTTGGTGTATATCAAGCTAACGAAACAGCCGCGAGCGCGCCATGAGCGTGGCATGCAAGTCATGTCGCACATGACATGTCATGATTTCCATATTACCACTTGTCATTTATGTTCGTCATGCAGTCATGTCACTCAATACCAAATTTGGTGTATATCAAGCTAACGAAACGGCCGCGAGCGCACCATGAGCGTGGAATGCAAGTCATGTCGCTCATGACATGTCGTGATTTCCATATTACCACTTGTCATTTATGTTCGTCATACAGTCACGTCACTAAATACCAAGTTTGGTGCATATCAAGCTAACGAAACGGCCGCGAGCGTGCCATGAGCGTGGCATGCAAGTCATGTCGCACATGACAAATCATTATTTGCATATTGCCACCTGTCATTTATGTTCGTCATACAGTCACGTCACTCAATCCAAAATTTGGTGTATATCAAGCTAACGAAACGGCCGCGAGCGCACCATGAGCGTGGCATGTAAATCATACTTTTCATGACAAGTCAGTCATGATTTTCATGATATTACCAGCCATTTACGTTCGTCATAGAGTCATGTTATGCCATACCAAATTTGGTATAAATCCCATTAACGATACGGCCGGGAGAGCACGAAGTCGTAGGCGGCTAGATAGATAGCTAGATAGCTAGATACCTAGATAGATAGGCTCAAAGTCGCCGAAGTTCGCTAAGAAATGCTTCGCATTTAATGCGCCGATACACGTATGTTTGTAGTGAGCAGAACAGTGGGGACGCCGCCTTCTCTTGACGTATGATCCGATGCTCATGAACGGCAGCACGTGGCCTCCGCGATTAGCTCCGGCAACGCCGTTGCCGGAGCTAATCGCGGATGTCTCAGGCAGCATGGAAGTTAGCTGAGGGATGAGCGGCACCTGCAGACAAGGAGAAGTACCCCGAGCGCCTGGCCCGCGAGGTGGTAGAGGGATTGCACATGATGACAAGCGTTCGGAAAACTTATATTCCACGGACTCTTTACACACACACACAGAGAAAAGTAAAAACGTTGAACGTAAGGAACAGTTTGCGAGGAGGGCTATCGGAATTTCTATCGATTCTGAACGTTGCTGAAGGAGGGCACCACAGTTTTTCAGTGGCTTCTCAGGTAGAAGGATTCTTACGAACTATCCACACGCTTTTGGAATCAACCGCTGCAGGTTATTCTGGGGAAGGTTTTCGTTGCGCCGTAAAAAAAGCTGTTTCAAGAAAAATCGGTTGTCAGTACCTTTAAGAAGTTCCTTCATTAAAGCAGTTCTGCTCAACAACAACAGTCATGTCTGGCTTAGCATATAGTATTTACACGACAGCATAATCAGCCCAATGCTATTGTGCTGCTACAGTACGTCGGCGAAAATGTAGAGCTCACTCGGACTCGGGCTCACCAAAGTTTTTCTCAACCGGACTTATTCGGACCAGGCCCGTAGCCAGGAATTGTTTTCGGGGTAGGGGGGGGGGGAAGGGGGGGGCACTTGTTGAAGGCCTTGAAAAACCCATGTATTCTGTATTATTCTCCGTAAAACACCCCCCTCCATCCGAATTGGGGAGGGGGGGGGGGGAGTGGGCCTAGGGCACCCCTTGGCTACGGGCCTGATTCGGACTCACACTCCCCAAAATATAATTCTCTCGGACTCACTCGAACCTACGGCTCGATCTGAGTCTACTCGTGAACCCATTAGCGTATATATAGCTTTTTCTACATGGTCTTTAACACCATTATCTCTCACACTCTGTCCTCTACTTGGCACCTTTTCATCTCATGCATTTAAACACGAGATAGCGGTAGTTGCAATTCAGTGATAATTACAAAGATTGCTCACACGAGATACTTTTATCAATAACTTCCCGTGGAAGAGTTTGCGGGGAGGTCAAAACACCTCGTCCATCATCATCCCCCACCCCCTCCGCAACTCACGCTTATCAATAAATATCGAGCTGTCGTAATATCACATAGGTGTTTGTGGCCACTGTGGACTAAAGGACGCT
>JALIZH010014886.1:0-22500 GCA_030522465.1 Rhipicephalus appendiculatus | reverse complement strand
ACATTACTCGGCCACAGATGCACTCCAGAATAATAATAGAAAGCTCATAGGGTCCCTTGTGCATTCGCCTTAATAATGATATCTCGGGTTTTACGTCCCAAAACCGTGATATGATTAAGAGGGACGCCGTAGTGGAGGGCTCCGGAAATTTTGACTACCTGGTGTTCTTTAACGGGCACTGACCGCAAAGTACACGGTCCTCTACCATTTCGCCTCTACCGAAGTTCGACCACCACGGTCGGTATCGAACCCGCGACCTTCGGGTCAGGAGCCGAGCACCGTAATCACTAATCCACTGTGGCGGACTTGCACTCGCCTTAGTCGAGTCGAAGGCGACAGCTATCCTCCTTTTGTTCTCAGTGAATGTATTGATTGATTTATTTATTGATGTATTGATTTCGATGTATTGATTGATGTATTGAATTATACTGAGCCTGCCTGACTCACGAGAATTAGTCACTCTTGCGAGAATCAAACTCAGCCCGCCTAAGTGGAACCAGAGACCGCGTCCAGGTCTGAGTATGCTTCAAACCACAGATCCTTCAAGAGCCGCGTAGAATAGTTTAACGCTATTGTTCCTCTTCTGCATATTCCCTCATTCCCTAATTCCATTAATTTATTATTATTATTATTATTATTATTATTTTATCTTGTTCTCTCAGCATGCTCCCGCGATGAGACAGTGTCTGCGGATTGCTCCGTGGCGGGTGACGCTATAGCCACTGCGACACAACCAAGGGATGCAAGCGGATCCAAGAGTGAGGAGAACAGTTGGGCAAGGGGTCACATGTGCGAGTTACGCACGGTTCGTTTTCAATTCCGTGCGTCGAAGCTCACCTCCTCGCTCTTGCAGCATACGACAGCAGATCCCCGTAACACCATACCACCCAGGCCGGTCCAATTCAAGGTCGGGTCAACCGTATACCACTACCCGCGACGACCGAAAAAGAAAAAAAAAAAGAAAAAAGAAAAGAGGTAGCGGCGAAAGTGCCCGCGAGTGTGGCCGTGTGCCACCTCACTTCTTTCGTTCTTTCCTTTCTTTTTCTGAAAATCTTTCTATTTTCCTTTACCCAGCTTATTAATGTGCTTCCCTTCGTGTTGTGCGTGCGTCACCCCTTCTTAGCATTTTTATTTCGCGACATTTTTATTCTTGCTTTACTTTTTTTTTTTGCGATATTGAACGATAGCCTCGCGATAATGCCACGCAGTCTAGCTCGTATTGCTTTAGGCTCGTAATCAATGATCTTGATCTTTTTTTTCTGAAAAATTTTTATCTTCTTTTGTTCTTTGGAGACGTGTGTGGGCGCTGGCACCTGTGGACTTGTGGAGAAGCGCCAATGGCGCGGATTAGCGTGGTAGAAATAAAAAAAATGTCGCAAGAGCGCAACGAGCAGGTATGCCACACAAACACACACACACAAACACACACACACACACACACACACACACACACACACACACACACACACACACACACACGCACGCACGCACGCACGCACGCACGCGCGCACACACACACACACACACACACACACACACACACACACACACACACACACACACACACACACTAACACAACGCACGCTCTCTCACGTGCAAACAAACGCACACAATCCCACGCGCACATTCGCACATACTAACACACGCGCGCGCGCGTACACACCCTTTACCACACACAAATCATACGAACACGCACATACACTGTTTTTTAGATACACATATCATTCTTAACACACACACAAGCGCACGCACGCATTGTGAAACACTCGCACGCATACAAGCACACATTGGCGCGCACAAACAAAGTTTCCCTCTTCTCTGAGACAAACTCGTCATAGGATGGCTCCTTCCGCAGGCACGCCTTCTGTGCCAAAATAACGCACACGTCTAAAGGGCAAAAAAAAAAAGCATACACCTTCGAGTTTTAGAGTATTGATAATGAAAACAGATATTGTCGGATCCTCATCCTCGATCCGACGATATCTGTTTTCGTTCTTAATACTCTAAATCTGCGCTCGGGATGGTGCTTAGGGGTTTGCATAGCATTCGGTGCATACCGAAGTGACGACTTTCGAGAACAGATGGCAGTATTGGCGAAATAAGCAATTTTGCTTGAACTTCACTACATAGAAATGTAAGGCTAAAGCACTTCGACTTACGCAAGTATTTAAATCTCAGTTATAACATATGTCTGCGTGTGCGATATTGCGCGTGTACTTAATGGCAACTGATATATAACAATATCTACTACCTTTTCGCGGCTGTCTTCACGTATCTCAACGTTAGGCGTCATATTTTCGTTCCGTCGCTGGGTGCATGCCCTTACGGAAATGTCATATATGGCACTTACAGAAATTACATGCGGCCATATATGGGTATATATGTCTGTATATGTGGCTACTGTTTGCCATATATGGAGCCAAATAGTGCCATATATGGCGCGGGTGGCCCATATATGGATACAAATAAGGCTTTATATGGCATGTCTAACCCATATATGGCGTCTAATGTAGCTTAATGTGACATGACCACACCATGGCTCTTAAGCTCTTCGCAACATTTTTATTTTCCTAAACAATGAAGTTTTTGCCGATTACTCAGCACCGGCAGGATCCAATGTCTTAACACTTATTTTTCGAAACAATGCTTCTAATCATTGCTTCAATGATAGCCCAACTTAGCTTTGATATAGTTAGCTTTATAAACAGCCATTTGACAAGCCTGGTATAAACGAGATCGGCATGACGCGCTTTAAGGAGTCGAGAACGCATGCCTCTTTCGACATACGTAGACGCTGTTCAGAGCTTTCGACATTAAGTTTTAGATTAGCGAAGGCAAACGCTAACGCTGAAATTTCATCTATAGCTGTTCTATATAAGTTGTTCCAAGCATTTACAGACACTTCTTTGAGACAAATAATCTCCTCCTCTCGTAATGAATATAAGAACAGCGCAACCGACAAAGAATTACGAAAAACACACAGCGTTGTCTTGTTACCTCCGTCAGTTCTCGTCTGTTGCGCTCATTGTGCACTAACATGCCCAATTTTCTACCCTTCATACCCTCCTGCTCTCGTAAGTACCTAAGACACTAACGGGACGTTTAGTCGAAGATCACTGCTTTGTTGATAAGAAGTAGGAGCGGGCATGCAGCCCCTTCTGGGGTATGGCAGCCACCAAAGAAATAGAGATACTGAACGCGTCTATAGACAGGAAACACTACCCTAGCGTCATGTACTTGAAACGATGAACTGATTGCAGGTCTGTCTTCCTTGCGCACCCTGTGATTTCAGCTACTTCATCAGTACAGTAAACTAAAACAGTTCTGACAACGGTGTTTCCTTAATGCAGCCCTAAAAGCCACCACCCTCTTCCCACATTTTCATGAGGACGAAGCAAACAAGTTCATTGTGTGAAGGAAAACACGGACGGATATGTTACAGATATACTTACAAGTTGTTACGCTACCTAGGCAACCGACGTCAGAATCGGTTGCCCTCATCAGGGTACAATCAATCAATCAATCAATCAATCAATCAATCAATCAATCAATCAATCAATCAATCAATCAATCAATCAATCAATCAATCAATCAATCAATCAATCAATCAATCAATCAATCAATCAATCAATCAATCAGAGCTCGCACAAACGTCGTTGTCCTCTTCCCAGCCTTTTTCTTTGTTTTCCCATCAAGTGACACATACCCACTCTAGGAGATTGGCCAATGATCGGTCACCTGAAGGTTAATGTAATAATTTAGACACCACCAGCTTATTTCTCAATATCAAGCGCTGGTCCGTAGCAATACTGCATCATAATGATACGGTGTTAAGTAGAAAATCATCCTCTTTCCTCGTCACATCGGAAAGCAATGAAGTACTAGGCGTACCTCCAACTCAGATACAGTCACTGATATGCGGACTCTGGGCACTTGAAGATTACGGCGGCGTGTTACTACGTGGTATACCGTATCGAGTCTTCAACGAAACGGCCGCTAAAGAAACCAGAGGCATTTCCCAATGTTTCACTCTTGAAGCTGAGTAACCTTGACAGCGACTTGCCCCGTGTCGCTCGAGACACCCCCCCCCTGCCCCGCTACACCCCTTTTCTTGGCTGGCAGCGTCCAGTTCTTCACGCTCGTGCCGCTTTTGCCAATGCTGTTCGCCTTGTTTAAACAGAGCGCACCGTATAACGATCTTATCTGCCCTGAATCTGGCGTGACGAAAGCGTCTGTAACTTTCTACGCCGTGGGAGGCAGGAGAGTAGACGGTGAAAACGCCCGAGGTGACACAGGTGGACGAAGGTAGTGACGTATGGGCTATGCTACTGCGAGCCGACAAATGGGAAAACTATAGCGGGGAGTGGTGGGCGGACGCCAATCGAGGCTTGGAAAAGAGGCAGTGGACGGCGCAAACCGAAAAAGCTCACAGGGTCCCATTACACATTCACTTAAAACGACTCGAAGGCGAAAAGAGTCTTCTTTTTACCTCTCATCCGATGTATTGATGCTGCCCCGCCACATTTCGACACCTTTCTTCACCTAAAGTGGTTTTACACTTCCTCCAAGATCGGAGGTACCTCAGCTGGTTTTGCATTGCCTCCGTGATCGGACAACCTTTGACCAAGCTACGATGCGGTGTGATGACGTCATCATGTGACGTTACGTTACGTGGCGTCATTGTGATGTCATGATGGCGTCATAATCTTTCTTTCTTTCTTTCTTTCTTTCTTTCTTTCTTTCTTTCTTTCTTTCTTTCTTTCTTTCTTTCTTTCTTTCTTTCTTTCTTTCTTTCTTTCTTTCTTTCTTTCTTTCTTTCTTTCTTTCTTTCTTTTTTTTTCTTTCTTTCTTTCTGTCGCATTGCGCTATGCTCTCTCCCAACTTTTTCCTTCCTCCATGCCGGGAATGGGACCTTCATCCACGAGCTTAGCATTACACCACTTCCGTTGCTAGGCAACGACAACGGTCATGCATTCATGTCCGGAAACAATGAAATGTAACTGCAACTGTAACTTAAAACAATTATCTGTAACTCATCCCAAGTTTCGCTTGAAAAACTAATCCGAAGTCGTCCACCACGGCGTGTCTCGTAGTAATATCGTGGTTTTGCCCGGGAAAACGTGAGGAGTTTATTTAGTTGCTTTTTTTTTTTTCCTTTTGAAGAGAAGAATTCCTTCTGAAGCTCTGAGGGTTTAGCCGATCGTACTACTTCTGACTGCTGCTGTCTAGCTCGAGTGACTTACGGGGTGTCAGGCGAAAAGCCAGGCAAACACCCCCCAGCTCTTCATCAAAATATTTATTTCTAAGGGTGTACATTTGCGGTCGTATTCGTTCAGCTCCGGTTTCCGCTTCCAGCTTCTTAATTCACACTCGGTTATAGCCCCCCGAGACGAGTTCGGTCAGAACTGATCGTCGACATCGGAGACATCACGCCCACTAACGAAAAGTGGGTGGAGGCGGCCAAGGAAGACACGATGTGTCATGCCCATAGGCGCGCTGGGTTAGAACATTGAGATGTGGAGCAACTACGCGGTATGTAAGATTCCATGTCGATTCTGCGTTGGATGCTTTGCAATCTTTACAACGAAGCTGTGCCGTCATCGTTGTAGCTGTATTATTATTATTATTATTATTATTATTATTATTATTATTATTATTATTATTATTATTATTATTATTATTAGCTGTAGTAGTAGTAGTAGTAGTAGCAGTCATCGTCGTCACGCAGGTCGTGGAACCAGAGGTGGGAGTGAATAAAGAAATACATAAAACGAAGGGATGTGATTCTCGAAATAGCCATGATGATGATTATGATTTCCTCCGAACTATTGAAATGATGATGATGACTTTTGTAGTGATAGTCATCATCATGATCATCATCATCATCATTATTAGAGCAAATGCTGTCCCTTTCCTTTTCATCGAGTGATCCCGCTGGAGATTTTTATGCGACGGATGTATTTCAACGCGAAGCCATTTGGTAAAGCGCCAAAATACTGATTTAAAGTACAGTTACATCGACGTTGCGGTTACTAAGGAGGGAGATAAATCCAGTTGCCAGCCCTCACCCGACAAGCTCTTTCACGCTTCACTCAATACCCCTCGTTCACGTGAACGTCAGCTGGTTAAAAGAGAGAGAGAGAGAGAGAAAAAAAAGGAAATTCAGTCCACGTCCCAGGCGAGTTGAGTAGGTGCCAAGGCTAGCTAACGGGCTTACGCTACCCGTTGACTAACCTAGCTGTTACCTTACACCGCATAGCATACGCGCAAATTTGCTTGTAGGTCACGCTCGTAGGTTCCGTAACCAAGTAGATACGCAGGCAAAACGACACTTATGCGATGCAGCGGGCGTACGCAATCGTATAGTCGTTCGACGTCAAGTCATCGCGCGTTCTTCGTCGTACGTGCCTCCTACGTACCGATGTTCCGCTGTTCTACCAGACTCTTTGATTGCGCTCGCGATTGTAGAGTCTCTTACTATCTTAAGATAACTGAAATCTGGGCGAGTTTGTTAGACTGCATACTTGAGCAGGTAGCGGTAAAAACGAAGCCAGAAGCGTGGAACAGAGACAAGAGACTAGTGCTATTTGAACAGCGAAGCTGTCCTTGGTCGAGCCTTTCATATGAAGTCCGGGATCCGTGGTAATGCTTGTGGGTATCACGAACGGGTATGCGCCACATACATTGGATAAATCCCACCACTCATCACTGGTCCACTAACAATGAAGAAGGCAACACTTAGCCCAACAAACGGGTGCCACAGAATTCTGTGCGGCCTATCAAAAAAAAACTGTCATTATCATAAACGCGTATGTGCTACAGAAATTGGGTAGATCTCACAAACCACAACTTTCACTGGAAACGGAAGAAGGCAACAGTTGGCCCAACGAATGGCGTGCTTGTTACCACAGTCACACCGCTGTCTCGTGATACTCTGTGGTTATAAATGGTGGTGGCTACACTATACCACCTCAAAGCTTAACAAATGGTGTTTAATTAAGAGCAGTGATACAACATATATGAAAGACCTGCAAAAGATAGCAATGCGTTAGACTGACGAAGCGAACGCCACCAGCTTTGCTGCTTCATCGGTATGCACTTCATGCAATATACTAAATTGTAAGTGCATGGGACAAAACGCATACCGCGCCTAATGGAACACCGAGCCTTTTTGTGGTTTCCCTTACTGCACGTGCGACTCTGCAGAATTGGACAAATGGCGCCCACCTTGTTTTTCGCGGTGAAAACAATGCCAACATCATGGAGCGATGCCGCGTTTTTGATGCGATGAGACAGCCCGTGGATGTACGGAATAACCTTTCTATGTCTGCAGCAAAAGAGAAGGCTAAGTTGAAGCTCACTTCTTTCCTTTTACCACATCTTTTGGACCTTAAATGACACTGAAACGGACATTTAAGGCTTTCGCCTTAAATTTCAGCAACATCAATTTAAGACTATGCGCATGGCAATAGCACCATTGGATTGAGGCTCGAGGAAGGCGACATTGTATTACAATAGCGCATTTCATTAGCCTAAACAAACCAGCATGGGCTAATAGCAAATCAATACAGGCTAACATTAGCCTTTTTCCGCCGACATTATCCGGCATTAAGCCCAAAAAACACGTTCCTGAAAAGAGGTTTGCTATTTATAAAATCCAAATGGGTTTAATCCTGAGTCCTTTCTTAGAGTTGACCAGCGTAACATATGATTGGCAGGTCGGTAAGGAAAACATTGGCCACGGACACGACCTCTTCCTGGGTCAACGAGGCCGTCATTACACAAGAGAGGTCGTAGGAAGGACTCGCACTCCCGCTGCGCACAAAGAGAAAAAAAAAAAAAAAAAAAAAAAAAAAAAAAAAAAAAAAAAAAAAAAAGGTGAAAGGGGTGGAAGTGAATGTCACAGATTTGGACGTCCCCGAAGAGTCGTGAATGCTAGAGTAAAGAGACTAAAAATAGAAAGAAAAGAAGAGAGGGAGAGGTGGGAGAGTAGGAGAGGAGGAGGAAGGACGGAAAGGAGATGGCGTACACTAAACGTATACAGCATGCTTCCCTCCACTAAAATTCACGTCGACACCACTGTGTGCGTGCTCTCAACAGTTACTAAGAGAGAGGAGGTTGAAGGAAAAAAGAAAGTAACATAGTAAAACTTAGTGAAGTAAATAAAGTGGTGGCATCAAAACTAAAGAATAAGAGGAAACAAACAAACAAAAAGTAACAAAAAACGATGCGTTTCGTACGTACGTGAAAGTGGCACTGACGCGTAGGGCCCGTTACGACAAAGGCGGGACAAGACAAAGGAAAAGAAAAACCACTTGTATGTGTATGTTTTTCTTTTGTCTCATACAGCTTCGGCCATCCTTCCTATTGCAGGTACGCATTTTTACCTTCTTTATTTGTTGTTTCACTCTCTCCCTCGTCCAGCCTCTCTCTTTCCCTCGCACACCATCCACAGATGTACCGAAACAGTAAGTGTGAACGATTGTCAACGGCGGAAAGCATTGTGGCATCCTTTCCGCCGACTTCCCTCGGGGAAGCACGAATAGCTACATCTGTAGCGCGCAACCATTGAACATGTGATATTAAACAATCGTTCACGAAATAAACAAAGGTTAAAGGGTCACATATATTCGTTGCACGTGTTACGTGAACGCGGGGACAACGTTTCCGGGCTTCGTTGGAGGAAACGGGAAAGGAGAATCGGAACCTCCTGCTGCAGAATTTGGAATCGCCGTGTGCGGCGATATGATGCGTTCGCAACACACGAACAGTGTGGATAAACGCTATAATACATACAGGGCGACGACGCGGCAGGTGTGCCTTCGGGTCTCTGCCGTACGTGACCGAGAGAACAGGGCATCGATTTTTTACGCTCTGTTTGACAACATATATATATATATATATATCGCGTGTCCCTCGTAACAAGCAAATAAGCATAAAATAAAGGATAGCTCAACAAAACCAAGGCAGGTGCTTTTCGCCATCGCTTGGGATGAGTAGGACTGTTCTTTTTTTTGAACTTTGTCTTATTGTATAATTACCGTAAAATAGCGAGAAGCTTTTCTATGAGCAAGGCTGGAGTTCTCAGTGAAAAGTAGCTGCCGTGCTTGTAGGCATTTGTGGAGCCCATAACGCGCACCCGGCGGATAGCAGTGACTTCAGTCGGAAAAATCCCGAAGGAGCATTTTATCTGGACGGAAGCCAGCCGCACGCACCATCGCTGAAGGTCGGGGCTGCTGCTGTTCTTTTTTTTTACTTACCTACTTTGTTACAAGTTCAAGGCAGAGTGACGGAAAGGGAACACGCGCCTTGACTCGGAACTGCGATGTGTGCGACGTTCGCCTATACATGGCGGAACAGTTGTCGACAGAGCGTTATTGGTGCATTGTGTGCCGTCACGCCAGATATGAAACACCTAAGGAGCGATGGCAGGTTTCTTATTAAATTTGACACTTTGTTGAATGGTTGAGATATTTCAGTTTACCATTGCCATGGTCGGTTTTCCAGCCCACAACATTTCACCGAGCTTCAACTGGCATTTAAAGTTTTTATTTATACAGGTGGTCATTATCTTTTTGTGAAGTTTTATTCTGGTTAACATCCTACTTCTACGCGTTTGAAACAGTGCTCGACAAGGGTCTTCAATGCAACACTCTGCAGCGCGGTTCCAATAGAAAAAAAATAGACTACACTATTCTTCAATTTTCTTGGCAAATATTTCCGGCATTATAACCAGTTGGCTTTACGGTACTGTCGCTTTCTTCAAAACAAACGGATCTAAGAAACAAACAACTGTAGAATCTTCGACCATCTCTCACGTCGAGCTAGATTCTTCGACCGTAGCTATACTCTGAAGAGCAGGGAATGTCGCTGAAGCCAACGTCAGCTGTCGTTGGGTCCTGCGATACGTCCTGTTCAGCGATTTCTCGTCGCTTCAAGCCGCCATGTCCCTCCCAAGTTGTGTCCTACAACCATTTTCATGTTCAGTGATAGCGGGGGTGATGTTGCCGCAGACCTGGCCGGCAGTCGCTCCGCCTGAGCGACTCTCTCCATGCAGTATGTCTCACCGTGATTCACGCAAGCCGTTGTCTCGCTGATAACGCAAAAGAATAGCAGCCACTTCCTTGCAAATCCTCCGCACACCCTTCGGAAACACAATCTCTTCACAGCATCCGTGGGGAAAACCTCTTTTCTCCGACGAGCGTAGCGATGTGGGCTTGTTGGCGCATAATGGAAAGGCCCATTTGTCTAGTGTCTCTTCTTATTTGTCCTCGTCCACACCAGCGCTAAGAAACTGTCTTCTCTAAACGTTGTCCTTTAGTTTATCCCTTTCGGAGCAAAAGCGGTTACAGCACCAGATGTAGCAGGGTTGACTAGGCGCGACTAAATCCTCTTGTGACACAGGGCTGTTGTGTTGAATTCCAAAATGAGCGCAAACGACGTCGAATTGTGTCTTTTGGTCGTTGCTGGTTCACAGCAGCTCTGACTGTCGGTTGTCTTGAATGTTATCCGTTGGAGGCCATCTGCTCTTTCGTTGCAGCTGATACCAACATTCGAACGTATCCACAGGAGTGTTACCTTGATTCCTTCTTTGGCAGCTTTTTTCGGTGATGCTAGCGACTAATGCAGCATAACTTGTTTGTGGGATGAAAGTTCCCTTTGTCAACCTCAAACAAACGGGTGGTGCCGTATTTCCCCTAGGTCACACCGCGAGACACTGTACGGTCGAGATAAGCCGGATGTGTTCAGAAATCGCCAGACATAGTGGCTGCAAGATGGCCTTGACTTATTTGCTTGTACCCTGTAGTATTCAGTACCGTAGCATATTGCGTGATGAGCGCTCCAACTGTCAAACATAATCTTATCTGGCTGCAACATAGCCACAGAAGACGCTGGCGTTGCTATCAGATCGGTCTAAGAGAAATGACATGTTACGTAACGTTGTGTCCCGGTGTCGCCAAGGTAACAGTTAGTCGGCGTTGTGGCACCTACCATTCTCCCTTCCAATGTTTGGCAACGTGATAAGAAGGCACGAGGCTTTTGCGCGCATCAAAGCACACACCTGAGACACCTGCAGAGTTTCTACTGAGAACGGAGACAGTTGTTGACCGCGTATTGTGACGTAATGAGGCAGTAGGGCGAGGCACGCGACTGCTGCGACACAGGTACCGGAACAACTCGGCAAGCTGTAATGAAATGCCGGGATATTAGGGTGGTTTATCAGTTCAGAGAGAGAGAGAGATAGAATATTTTCAGAAGGGCAGAGCGGTCGGCCTAAGTGATAGTATGCCCTAGCCTGCTACTCTGCACCGGGTGAGGGGAACGGGGAGGAAAGAGTAATGAAGGTTGATGGTAAGTTAGGGCAGCGAGAATATACAGTCCCGTCCAACTGGCGCAATCCTATAGCCATGCATTCAGCGCAATGACTTGTAGCAAGGCTGTGACTGCTGTTACGACCACAGTTGCACTGTGGTCGTAACAGAGGTGGACGTTTCCCTCCTAATCATGTAAAGGGGGGCGTCGAGTGAGCCCCATATCTTCACCCAGTCAGACCCGTCCCGTCCGTGTTCAATATGCATGGCCATTGAGATGCATGTTTTTGACGATAGCGGTGGCCGAGGACTGCAGATGTCGCATTCCAATTACTGTTCACTTCTCAACTTTATCCCCAGAAAACCGGGGTAGAAAGGCAGGCCGTTGGAAGCACAAATTGCTTCATTTTCATTCTTGGATGAACTTGCAAAGCTTGCTTTCTCTCGGACTCGTCAAGCCGGGAGGGCGTGGAAGTGCCGCTGCGATGAGGGTTCAATAACTCTTGCTGAAGAGATGAGCCCCCCCCTTTAGAAATTTCTAGGGGTTTGCATATGGCCTCCGTGATCAGGCATCGCGGCTAGTGCGCGCATACACAACCTTGAAGGCTATACATCGCCTGATCGATAGTTTCCGATGGGTACTGCTGAGAACGGATCATCAGTGTCGGTGTTCGATATTATTTCGACTACGGCAGAGACCTCCACTGTCTGTGGCCCGCGCTGCACACGTCCCTGGCTGCCCGTGGTGCCAGCAAGAACGGGCCGACGTGGCTTATGTGCTATAGGAATGCAAACGCTACGAGGAAGAAATACCAAGAAGAACGAGGGAGAGGACAACGGCAGGACCCTCTAAAGCAAGGTACCTCGCTGAGTGATGAGAAGACGCCCTTCAAACCGAGGGCCCGAAGACCAGGAGCGGGCAGTCCAGTGGGCCAGGGCCATCGCCGGGAACCTCTGAAGATCTTATTCGAGCAGTGGACCCTTGGCAGCCTATCTTTAAGCACCAGCAGCAATAACCGTTGGACAAATAAAGTTTATTCCAATCCAATCCAATTCAGACACACAAGCCCTTTCAGGTACCGATGATCCACGCAACACTGCACATCTCGGTCTCTCCGTATACGCACACTGTTTCCGAGGAACGGCTGCGACGTTGCCAGATGTCACTTTTGAAGAACAAAAAAGGAACACAAAAAGAAAGAACCGATACCTAGAATGCTCAGTGAGGAAAATGGCTGGCGGAGTTCCACACCGCTTGCAACGGTCTCGAACTCATTGTCACACCTGCGCAGGTAGCGAGTGACACGCTGTGAACGGTTGGTGAGCACGACACGGTTCCGCACGCTCGGCTGTACGATGATGTAAAGGGGAAGCCCCCCCACCATGGGCTTCACGGTTACGGAACACCCATTGAAGCTGTTACTGTGACAGTAGTGCCTTGTTACAGTGACATTCGAACTGTCGAGCCTGCGAACGTCGCTCACTCACTCAGTGCTGGCTGCGTTAGACTTGCATTGTGTACTACGTCCTTAGATAGATAGATAGATAGATAGATAGATAGATAGATAGATAGATAGATAGATAGATAGATAGATAGATAGATAGATAGATAGATAGATAGATAGATAGATAGATAGATAGATAGATAGATAGATAGATAGATAGATAGATAGATAGATAGATAGATAGATAGATAGATAGATAGATAGATAGATAGATAGATAGATAGATAGATAGATAGATAGATAGATAGATAGATAGATAGATAGATAGATAGATAGATAGATAGATAGATAGATAGATAGATAGATAGATAGATAGATAGATAGATAGATAGATAGATAGATAGATAGATAGATAGATAGATAGATAGATAGATAGATAGATAGATAGATAGATAGATAGATAGATAGATAGATAGATAGATAGATAGATAGATAGATAGATAGATAGATAGATAGATAGATAGATAGATAGATAGAAGTGAATTTGGTTCACTAAGAAATGCTTAATCGTATTTAAAAACGTTTATCTTCTCCCGCAGACAGTACGTGACACTGCAACTAGACAAAAAGTTAACTACGGAACTCGACAGGGGTTACACTATAGGACTGGACCGGCACGTGTACTGAAGAACTCAAAAATAGAACTGAACTAAGGAACGTTACGTAAGTGCGAAATAATTAATTCTAATTGCGACATTGCTATCTTACAAGAATTCAAGTAAGCAAACTAAAAAAAAAATTGACAGCGGTAGTTTACCGAGGAACTTCACACAAATATGACCTAATCTGAACTGCGAAAGTGCAATCCGATGAGAACGATAATAATATCGGGGGTTTTACGTCCAAAAACCGCGATATGATTATGAGGGACACCGTAATGGATGATTCCGGAAATTTTGACCATCTGGCTTTTTTTTTTTTTTTTTTTTTTTTTTTTTTTTTTTTTTTTTTTTTTTAACGAGCACTGACATCACACAGTTCGCGGGCCTCTACCATTTCGCCTCCATAAAAATGCGACCAGAGCGGCCGGTATGGAACCCGCCCGATGCCCGATGAGAACGAAAATATTAGCCAAGGAATTTGGCAGTGGGATTATGCGAAGGAATTTCACCGATATGTGAACTCGACAGGCATCCAGCTAATGAATGAACGAATGAGCAAATTCATTTATCTCTGGTTAAAGGGAAGGGGGCAATGGCATAGAGGGTGGGGCAGGAACTACTTGAAGTAGACCAACTCTACCATTTCAGCTCACTCCAGGATGGCATCCTGAAGGTCTGGTCTCGCGCCGCACAAAGCAGCCTCCCACTTTTCCTCACAAGATAATAATCGTTTGAGGAGAGACGATGCTCAGTCCCCCCCGCATACACCTCATGATGTGGTTTGAGTCAGCTCTGGGAGACACATGTGAAAAGGAATACAGTGAAACTCTACCCAGGGACTCGATTGGAGTATCAGCTAAGGGATTCGACAGTGCACTGTCGAATTTTACTCAGAAACTAGACGTACACTAGGAAACTTGACGGTGGGAGTGGACAGCGATACGACTGACGAGCTCGACTGTAACGTGAACTAAGGAACTCGGCAGTGGCAGCGTTGGCTCTGCTTTCCCTGTCCCGTTCGACCGAGCGAGGCGTGACAAAACTCTCCCGGTTTCGACACTGCGACAAACGCGACGTCGCGTCGTTGTCCCTCGCTCTCTCTGCCCATTCACTCGTCGCCCCGCGCGATCCATTCACCATTCGTCGCCGCTGACGACGACGACGACAAATGACGTACGACGGCGAGGACTGCTACGACGCGAGCGCAGGAACTGCGAAGGCCACGCTGACGCTCGTTGCGTTTGGCAGCTAAGCCACCCCTTCCTTTCCCGTCCAACGGCATTGCGATCATTCAGAGGTCGCAGTGACGAGACGCAAAAGGTCGTCACGTTCAGTGGCGAAGCCAGGGGCATAGGCGAGCGCATTCGTGGGGGGGGGGGGGGGGGGGGTTGCAGGGAGGGGGCTCTTAAGCATACCCAATGGGGCTGCCAAGTCTGCCCCCCACCTTGCCAGGGGGGGGGGTGCCATCTCCCCCCCCTTCACCCGACTACGCCGTTGGCTCGCGCCCCCCCTTCGTTTTGACTAAGATGCCCTTAACATTCGTTTGTTACCTAATTTAATCTACTCTCCACTTGACCCACGTTTACTTTCCATTTATAGCAGTTGTGTCTGGCGATTAATATCCTTAGTTGCTTGTGGCCCAGTAAACCCAACATGCCACGGTGAACAAACAAAACCAAATCATTTATAGCCAGTGGTAAAACACGGAAGATATTCAGGAGAGCAGATATTTGAGTAAGTAGGTTCGTTGCAGCATTTGAGATCATGCCGCTGAAGTGACGCGGACGAGAAAGACTACGCTACGACCTCGATCGCAACGCTTGTAGTACACTAGCAAAGACGGTAGTTCAGTTCTGCCGGAAGTATTCATTTCACACCGTATACAGAACCTAATAATAATAATAATATCTGGGGTTTAACGTCCCAAAACCACCATATGATTATGAGAGACGCCGTAGTGGAGGGCTCCGGAAATTTCGACCATCTGGTGTTCTTTAACGTGCACTGACATCGCACAGTACACGGGCCTCTACCATTTCGCCTCCATCGAAATGCGACCGCTGCGGCCGGGATCGAACCCGCGACCTTCGGGTCAGCAGCCGAGCACCCTAACCGCTATACCACCGCGGCGGACGTATACAGAACCTAGACGGAAGCTGTTCCATCAAGAGAACGCGTTACAAAAGGAACACATATAGCGTCTCAAGAACTCTATTAAGAGAGTCTTTCGTCTCTATTGCAAGCGGAATGGGCAGTTTAGCCAGAGGCCCCAAGATTATGCGCCGTGGTTCATGTTGTCCTTGGTTATATGTCACAAACGGCGAAGGAGGTGCTCGTTGTTGTTCTTGCTGTTCTGAGTGCGCTGGCGCGACTCCACTTGTCTAATTGCCTGTCTCTAATCACTCAACAAAAAGACCAGAGCCGGCGGAAACGAAACGGAAAGTCTGTGTGTCTGAAAGAAAGCTCCGTCAATTAAGCCTCTCGCGTTGTTTAAATTTCTTTTTTCTCGACGTTTACAGTGGGGGGTGTGCGCGGTGAGCGGACCCGCTTGGCTGAGCGTGTCATCGCTCAACCATTTTCGCTTTGTCATGCCGAATGCCTCCAGTGACTGAATGGCGGGCTCTGACGAGGAAACACCCGTTTTGTTACGCAACGATTACTGCGTTAAAAGGCAGGCACAGGGCGTTCTTTGCGGCGAAGTAGTGTGGGAACGCGCGCGCTTCGCAGGGGGCGCACCTTCCCGGACTTCAACGCAACGAGAAGAAAGCAACGTTGCGCACTTAGCTATCCGCCGTGGTTAGGTACTTAGCGAGAAAAGTGTTCCGTTGCTAAGCTCAACAGGACGCGGGTTCGACTCCCAGCCACGTGGGCCGCATCTTAATGGAGGTGACGTGCGAGAACCCACGGGTACTTGTGTTTAAATTACGTTAGGGAACCAGTGGCGTAGCCAGGGGTTGGCACACCGGGCCCGTGCCCCCCCCCCCCCCCCCCCCCCGCCACCCCGAAATTTTTTTCGCCATAGCATACAGAGCGACAAATGACCATTCCAAGGAGGTGCCCCCCCCTCCCCCCCCCCCCCCCCCCCCACCGAATTCAAGGGGGTTCCCCCCTCCCCGGAAAAATATTTCTGGCTACGCCCCTGTAGGGAACCCCAGGTGGTCAGAATTACTTCGGATTGCCGCATTTTGGTGTGCATTGTAATCATACACGAAAGTTGTGGGCTCAGATCCCAACGACTTTAAGGGAGATGTTTCGTCCACTTCAATTCATTTCAATTTACATCAAACTCCAGAACTTTCTGTTACTTAAGTGCGACCTTGATACTGCCTCTTAGGTTGCGGGTTCGATCCCGGCCACGGCGGGCATCGCATTTCGCTGGAGGCGAAATGATAGCGGCCCATGCAATGTGCGATGTCAGTGCGCCTTAAAGAACACCAGATGGCTGAAATTTCCGGAGCCCTCCACTGCGGCACGACTCATTACTATAATCAAACAGCAATTCTGTAAGTGTTCACGCTAATTATAAAATAAAACTGATACCACGTTTAGATCTAAAACTCGCGAAATTTCAACGCCGCCTTTAGCAATAAAAACAATAAGGCAACCAAAACAAAGTAAGCACCAATGATTCCTTTGAGCGATCTTGCCTTGCGGGGTGGCCTTCGCTGAGGTTATATCTTTAGGCACAAGATGACTTCTTTGAACGCGTGAAAAACGCAGAGGGAGCATGAAAATTAGCAACAATGCGAGAGGTCAAACAGAAAAAAAAAAGAAGCCGTGAAGCAATTTATTTATTTATTTATTTATTATTTATTTATTAGTACAACCTACATCGCCCAAATGGGCATTATTGTAGGGGGGGTGAGGAAGAAAAAACACACTTTTACAGTCGAAAATGACACATATTTGCGCAGCTGCACCTGCGCGTTCACGAAAAGCACACATCTTGTAGTGACGAACAAAAAGCATCGGCTGGAAGATCAACAACACACGCACCCAACTTATTTCATTCACGAGTAGTAAAAGGAAAGAAATAATTAGCAAAGACAATGGTACGACAGCTGACCTCACGTATTTTTTTTTTGAGTGATCATTTCTATGTGACACGTAGTGTGGGCTCATCATGTATAAACTCTTGAACAATTGAGGGAATGAGAAGATTTATGCAGACGCGGACAGCGCTAACGTGTCAGTAGATGAAAATTATAAAGAAGAGGAAAATCCTGACGAGCCGCGAATATAAGAAAATGAAAAAAAAAGGGGGTGTCCCCGTCGGTAAATATGTCATAAAGCAGGAAACGTGGTAGACAGGAAGAAACTAAAAAGGGAAAAAAAAATAAAAAGAACAACATAACAGTGCTGAATCACGGAAGCGGTGAGCTCGAAGCGTATCGACTTGAGAAGAACTACGAAAGAAACAGAAAGAAAGAAAGAAAGAAAGAAAGAAAGAAAGAAAGAAAGAAAGAAAGAAAGAAAGAAAGAAAGAAAGAAAGAAAGAAAGAAAGAAAGAAAGAAAGAAAGAAAGAAAGAAAGAAAGAAAGAAAGAAAGCGGGACGGAAAAGAGCAAGCACTCAATGGCAAAGGAGGCCATGTGCAGTGACTTTGTAACGAATTCCACATTCCACGCTCTATTTCAGTTTTCCGTTTCTTTGCTTCGTACTCCATTTCGTTTATTCTTTCCGTTAGCTTCACTTTCAACCTTTCTTTGTGGATCACATACCTTTACGCTTTTTTTTTTGCATTCCAATTTATTCCATCAGTTACACCCTTTCTTTCTCCGATTTCCTTTATTCATACAGGTTTATTCATTTTATTCATAAATAAATAAATAAATAAATAAATAAATAAATTTCCACTCCCGTGCTCCCGAAGGCGAGTGTCTTAAGCACTATCTATCTATCTATCTATCTATCTATCTATCTATCTATCTATCTATCTATCTATCTATCTATCTATCTATCTATCTATCTGTCTGTCTGTCTGTCTGTCTGTCTGTCTGTCTGTCTGTCTGTCTGTCTGTCTGTCTGTCTGTCTGTCTGTCTGTCTGTCTGTCTGTCTGTCTGTCTATCTATCTATCTATCTATCTATCTATCTATCTATCTATCTATCTATCTATCTATCAACTCAGTGATCCTTCCTTCTTTCCTTCATATTTTCTTCGATATTTTTCTCTCCCCGTTCTTCCGTTTATCCTCTATCCTTCCTGACTTCTTTCTCACTGTCTCGCCTTTCGCAAGTCCTATATACTTCACTTTATCGGGCTTTCTTCCTTCGGCTTTCTCCGTTCTGTTTTCCGCGTGTTGCATCACTGACCGTCGTGGGCATTGTGTGTGGTCCCCGCCTTCGTTTACATAAGGAAATCCGCGCGCGGGCGGTACCCAGGGCGTCGCACGCACTCGCGAGAAACTGGGCTGTCGCGAAAACACGTACCGTCCACACACACACACGCACACGACTTCTTCCTATAGTATCGAGGGTGGGATCCCTCTCGGCGCTCACGTGATTCACCGTCTGGTCGCGCCGGCGCCTTCGACTACGCCGAGTACACATACACACTCCACATGGCTGCGCGAATGTCTCGCGTTTCTTTCCAAATGCTGCAAGGTGCGACGAGAGTTATAAATAAATAAATAAATAAATAAATAAATAAATAAATAAATAATTAAATAAAAAGCGATACGTGATGCTGAGCAAAGGAATACAGTTTGATGGAGGTTATATATATATATATATATATATATATATATATATATATATATATATATATATATATATATATATATATATATATATATATATATATATATATATATATATATATATATATATACCTGGGAGGTTCACCAAGAAAGCTCGTTATACAACGAGAGATTACATACGAGTCAAAGTGATGACTAAGGTGTCATAGTCTGTGGAACCATGCGAAGACTAGGCAAGAAAAAGCAAGCGTATTTCCTGCTGAAGCTCTTCCGTGCTCTTAACGTTTTACATAACTCTGTTTCACGCCTGCTCACACTGTGGTGTGACCATGTTATTTGGTTTAAAGTAGCGTAAGCTTAAACCGCGGAGTAAATACGAAGTAAATTAGTGTCGAAGGCGACTCTTGAATAGACAGACCAACCGTACGGCCAACAACGTAATAATAATAATATCTGGGGTTTTACGTCCCAAAGCCACGATATCATTACGAGAGACGCCGTAGTGGAGGGCTCCGGAAATTTTGACCATCTGCTGTTCTTTAACGTGCACTGACATCGCACAGTACATGGGCCTCTACCATTTCGCCTCCATCGAAATGCGACCGCTGAGGCCGGGATCGAACCCGCGACCTTCGGGTCAGCAGCAGTGATGTTCCGTGCAGGGAATTTTCCCTTTTTCAGGGAATTTTCGACAGTCATTTTGGACCAAAGGGAAAAAGGGAATCCTCGTGATATTGCAGGGAATTTTGAGGGGCGGCGAAATTTTTTTTATTATAACGATCAAAAGACTGGACATGAGGCTTTCGCATGTCGCAATCGTTTCTGGCGCATGTAGGGCGCCAAACCACAGCCTCTAAGGTTCGTTTTTAAATAACATAGTCTTTAAAAACCCAGTCGATATATATTCTAGTCACTTCACATTTATTTATTTTTTTCTTTACGGTAGTTTGCAGAACCGTTCCTAATCAAATCAATAAAATGTTAAATACCACCACAAAAGCTTGTTTTATTTCACAATATTTAGTCACCATTATTGAAAAGTTGACGTGCTTTCTGTACAAAATGTGGTGCATATACATACAGAGTGTCTGCTAGGCACATTAATGTACGCCACGTCACTCAGTAACAAAAAAACAAACAAACAATAATAAACTTTTCTTCTTATGCAGTGGCCGTGTGCATGAGCATGTACAGCATTCCTTCCGCATCGCATAGCTCTAAGGTAGCTCCTTCGTAGTATTAAAAGCCGATCTCAGAGTCGATGCTTTGAGTTGGGCAGGAAAGAAGAGAAAGCGATGGGAAGAGCCTGAAACACGTCGAACACTATATATATATATATATATATATATATATATATATATATATATATATATATATATATATATATATATATATATAAACTTTTTTTTGTGCAGGGAAATATGCGGGGATTTTTGGCGATGTATGCGGGGAAAAATGCCGGAAATGGGGAATTTTCGTGCCTCGGAAAGGGAATTCTTCTGTCCAGGACGGAACATCACTGGTCAGCAGCCGAGCACCGTAGCCACTGTTCCACCGAGGCGGACGGCCAACAACGTGTGTTAGATACGTAAGAATAGAAATACAAGGTGTGAAAGAACAAAAAGAAGATATGATCTTCAAAAGAAGAAAAATTAAAGATGCGTTTCGAAAGTAAAAGGTAAGAAGTAACACGAAGCAACCTAAATAAGTGGAACAGGCACTAAAAAAAAAAAAACTATTGAAAAAAGCAGTCACAGAAGGAAGAACGTATGCGAGGAAAACTGAGCGCCTTGATACAATGTATAACAGAAGCCCTGAAGTGTTTTCCGTGAAAGCGCGTTTCCGTCTACACAGGTGCATGACGCGCGCTAGGATCTCGCGAAAGAAAAGAGAAGCAATAAAACAAGGAAAGTAAAATAAATAAACAACGCAAAAGAAGAGGAACGTTGTGAAATCGATTTAGGGTGTGAAAGGCGAGTCGCTTGCGCATGAAACCAGACGGAAGAAGCCTTTTAAGGCGTAGGAGGGTGAGCACGCAGAAATGAAGTAAGGAAGCAAAAAACCGAAGGAAAATATGAGAAAAGGGCGCGAAAGGGAGCAACTGGTACCTCCCACACTTCGTGCTTTCACGGATTTGCCGAGAAGCTTGCGTTAAGAATTTGCGACCAAAAAGGAAGGTCTAGGTAAAAGTGAAAAAAAAACAAACAAAAAAAACAAATCATGGAACGAATCGGAGTTCTGTAACCGGGCTTCTAGGTTCTAAGTCACTCTGATAGAAAACTGTCAGATAAAGTGAGAACAAAGAAAAATGCTAGAACCTAAAAGACGAAAAATTCATGAGTAGGAGGCCGCAGCCGGTCAAAAAAAAAAAGAAGAAAAAAAAAAAAAGAAGGGACGGCATTACGGTTGCATAGTCGGACACCAATTTATAAATCCGCGACATTTCGTGCACTAGAGAGGATACATCTGCGCGAATGGGCGCGGTGATGCAGATGTATCGATAGCACAATCGATACTATCGATAGTTGAGTGACTATCGAACTATCGAGGCAGCAAAAGCTATCCATTGCGCTATCGATAGTACGTTTGATGGTACAGTATCGATAGTATAACATCAACCGCGCCGACTCATTTCAGCATTAAATTCGTTCCTTTAGGTGCGTGGTAAACGGTGAAGCAGGAGGAGCAGGCTGAAGGGCAAGAAAGGTGACATGCTCGTGTTATTTCACCATAATGCTTCGCTGACACATGATAATTAAGTTGTGGCAGGAGGGGATCCGTTACATATGTCGGAACTGCGTGGATTCAAATTGATATTACATCTTGTGACTTCAAAATAACAATACGAATTAATAATTGTTGGGGTTTCACGTCCAAACAGAAAAATATCAACTGAGTTTGTTATTTCTAAGAAGTTACTGGTTGGTGTTGAATATAATTTTTGAGACGGATATAATCCGGGATTTTCGCTGGGAAAATAATTAATTTCTTTCGCGAAAATATTCCTTATAAAAGAACTAAATATTGCTGAGAGTAGGCTATCGTATATCTTTCGGCGATATCACCGGCCAATAACGGCATAATTTTTCACCTGCAATAATGCTACCGACGGCACTATCGGTAATACTATCGATAGTTTATCGATAGTAGCACTATCGATAGTATCCTCACATTATCGATAGTTTCAACGGAACTATCGATAGTTCTGAATCACTAGCGCGCATTGCGGACTGACATCATGATGACCGTCGATCCCTCCGTCGGAGAACATTGCAGAGTGTTCTTGTTAAAAGACTGGGCGTTAAAACACGGACACCAAAGAGATGTGAAGACAACGCCGATTTGTTGTTTTGACTTTTAGCGTGAATACCTACCAACTAG
>JALIZH010014885.1:0-25087 GCA_030522465.1 Rhipicephalus appendiculatus | reverse complement strand
TATACAACTCATAAACCGAGAAGCGCTGTCCTCGAGAAAATCTAAATGTGCACGGTGCGCACACTACAGACATGATTTTCCGATGAAACTATAGCCTTGAATTCTTTGTTGTTAATTAGATAAGTGGAATTATTTTTATTCATTTATGTATTTGTTTGTGCATTTGTTTGTTTGTTTGTTTGTTTGTTTGTTTGTTTGTTTGTTTGTTTGTCTATTTATTTATTGAACATCATTGTAAAACCCCTCTTTAGTATAATCCCGATGAGTTCCCCCAAAGTGTCTCCTTTAACTTTGCCCATGGCAAATGGTCATGGCTTGCCAAATGTAGAAGGCATGATTACAAATCATACCGGAACAGGGACGTCAATAACGGCAACATGTATCTCTGAATTCGTTTTTCCTTCTGTCTGTTTTCTGTCTTGAAAAAACTTTCTTTATGAGAAGTTTATGCTGCGTCAAAATTCAGATGTCGAGCACTTGTCAGTTTCCTGCAGGTGGAAGAGTCACTTCGCACCGATTGGCAAACGCATTCGGATGTCCTTCGAATGTTGGATCTACTGGAACTTTCTGTCAAAGTGTACGGCAAACCTACGGCTTCTATACAGCTCTTTAATGCATAAATTTTAAAAGATAATTGCCCATTTACTCCAAAGCGAGAAATGAGCAACGCAGCATGGTGTGGTTTTCGGTTGATTTTGGCAACTTCATAACTCCACAGTGAGATCTTGGTCACCTGAATTTAATAACGCCCACAAAATCTACGGTTCACGAAAGCTTCTTTTGAGAGGCGACTTCTTTCGATCCAAAACGCGACCGCGTACTCAGCTGCAGCGCAACCACTGACAGTTAGCTATCGTATACGCACACTCACTTAAGCGGACATGGCGGCTTCTTGTAACTACTGAACTGCGGAAACGGTTCAGTTGGTCAGTGATGCTAGACAGCGCCAAAATGATCTCACAGAGTTCCTTCAGTGGGCATTAAATGGCCCTTTTTCATAAACACCAATTCGCCTCAAAATGTGATGGCCCACGTAATGCATCTTTCAAGGTGTTGAAGTATAATTTAACTGCGCAAGTGAACACCTAACGTAACCTAACTGTCCATATATAGTAGAAAACTCTGCACGTTATTTATGCATAATTCTTGCTGAGCAGCATCGCCTCCAGGAAAATTACGAATGTGTCAAGAAAAATTATAATCATCTGTGCTTCCTTAAATAGAAAACCTGAAATATAATAAAACTGTCACATGCATAGGGGTTTTGTAAAACAAAAAGATGTATGAGCTGGACATTCATCGATCCCTTTTTCCTCAATCGCACCTGCTGTTGCACTTTGTTGCGCAGAGTTGTAAACTTTAAAGCGAATGCGCGCTGATATGAACTTATTCCCGCATTTAGCAATACTGCTACAAAGCAGTAGATCGCACTGTATACCTTGTCTCTAAAAATAAAATTATTATACTTGGTCGCACGGTGCTCGCAGTTTATTAAGTGACTTTTTTGAGTTTTTAGGTCGTGTCTTTACTTTTTGGAAGGTTTGAAGTGTAGAAACACGCGTAGATTAATGACATTACGGGAATATCAAATTCGCAACATTATCGTTTACCATGTAGCCCTCTAACATGGTCGAAAATATTCACAATGTCTGGTTAATCGGAATCACATGTAACTTCTGCAGGTAGACATTTGAACAATTCTGCAAGTAAACTCTGAAATATCACTTTGCTATCATAATTAAGACACAATTATAGCCAATAAACGGTGTCTTACGTGAACGAAGCGCCCGTTGTTGCGCCCGTCTCGTGTGCTTTGGTCACAGGCGTCTAATATCAAATACATGTACCGCTACAACACGAATGTTATATACACACGTCCACTCAATAAACCACAGCACATATACACCAGCCCTACCAGTGTAACAATTAACGCCTGAAGTATAGTTTGAGTGGCCAATACTGACCCGTCAGGAAGTTTCGTAACGGCAGCAAATGTGCCGCAGACATGGTTGATTTTTACACAATATGGACGTTCAAGAGGAGCGAATGCTTCGCTGCCTGAGTGTTACCAGCTTTATTTGCAAAGAAAAAAAACGTAACCAATGTTTCCGGAAATATGCGTCGGTTTCCAAGACTAATGCATTTTTTTACGTGAAATCACTTCAGGGGAAGTCTAATCGGGATCATTGCGTTTACATGGTTGTTGGTTTGAGTGAGCTTATTATACATACCTGTATGTAGTGAGGGAGACTGGCCTGTGTATCAGCGGCATCGCCACCGGTGCGACCTCGGGTTCGCTACGCTTGGACGTACGCTTCTGAGTGCTACCAGATAGTCCGCATCCCCTGCTAATAAATCTCTTAGCAAGGCGTCATAATTTCGCACATTTTTAAGCAATCGAAATTTATATTGTCCTTTCTCGTCTCTCTTGCACCAAGCTTATGCATGTAGGGCATAAAAGTACGACTACAGTGGCCTTGCTTACTTTCAGATTCGCCTTTAGGGATCAAGCTGAAACATAACGACATAGTTGATTGAAAGAAGCTCTGTGTAGTTAATGCATCTCACCTTTTTTTCCAGATTGCACCCTATGGGTAAAAAATGCAACGGTTTCGGTTCCCGAAGAATGTCACCGACAGTTCACCAAGGTCTGCGGAGAAGGCGTTTCGCTTTACGACAAAGATACTTGTAGCAAACTCACGGCGTAGGTACATTACAATGTAAACATTGTCACGAGTGGCAATAAGCTATGTGGTACTGAAGTTATGGCGCTACCGAACTTGGTGCCGAACGAAATAAAAAAACACCTGTCAAAATATTCCAGGGGCATTTGTCATACCCTCGCGTCAAAGGTGGGGCACTGCTTTCTAACAGAACGTCAGCATGTATAAGAAACACACAATCATCGTCATCATCATCATCAACATCAGCCTGTCTACGCCCACTGTAGGACAAAGGCCTCTCCCATGTTTCGCCAATCAACCCGGTCCTGTGCTTTCTGCTGCCACGTGTTACCTGCAAACTTCTTAATCTCATCTACCCACCTAATTTTCTGTCCCCCCCTCACGCGTTTGCCATCTCTTGGAATCCAGTCAGTTGCCCTTAATGACCAGCGGTTATCCTGCCGACGTGCTACGTGCCCGGCCCATATCCATTTCTTCTTGATTTCAACTATGATATCTTTAACCCCCGTTTTTTCCCTGACCCACTCTGCTCTCTTCCTGTCTCTTAAGGTTACACCTATCATTTTCCTTTCTATCGCTCGCTGCGTCGTCCTCAGTTCAAGTTGAACCCCCCTTTGTAAGTCTCCAGGTTTCTGCTCCGTAGGTAAGTACCGTTATGTTAGAAAAACTGGCCACCCTGTATACGAAGTGTCTCTCGACAGGGAGGATACCAGATTCTTGGAAGAATGCCAACATCATCTTGATCCATAAGAAAGGGGATGTCAAGGACCTGAAAAATTACAGGCCCATCAGCTTACAGTCCATTGTCTACAAGCTACTTACAAAAGTAATTGCTAACAGAATTAATACGACATTAGAGTTCAATCAACCAAAGGACCAGGCAGGATTTCGTACAGGCTTCTCAACAACAGACCATATTCATACTATCAATCAGGTGATAGAGAAATGCGCGGAATACAACCAACCCCTATAATAGCCTTCATAGATTACGAGAAGGCATTTGATTCAGTGAAGACATCAGCAGTCATGTAGGCACTGCGGAATCAGGACATCGACGAAGCCTATATAAGCATAATGGAAGAAATCTACAGCGGATCCACAGTCACTATAGTCCTCCATAAAGAAAGCGACAGAATCCCAATAAAGAAGGGCGTACGGCAGGGAGACACGATCTCTCCAATGCTCTTCACCGCGTGTTTACAGGAGGTTTTCAGGGTCCTAGATTGGGAAGAGTTAGGGAAAAGAGTTAATGGAGAGTATTTCAGTAACCTGCGATTCGCAGATGACATTGCATTGATGAGTAACGCGGGAGACGAATTACAGCTTATGATTACTCAACTGGATACGGAAAGTAGAAGAGTAGGTCTGAAAATTAATATGCAAAAAACTAAAGTAATGTGGAACAATCTTGGCAGCGAACAGCGCTTTGCGATAGGTGGCGAGACACTGGAAGTTGTGAAGGAGTACGTCTACTTAGGACAGGTAGTAACCACGGAGCCGAACCATGAGAGTGAAATAACTAGAAGAATAAGGATGGGATGAGGCTCATTCGGCAAGCATTATCAAATCATGAATGTTAGTCTACCACTATCCCTCAAGAGGAAGGTATATAACACACAATCAACTGAGATCCAAACCTCATTATCTTCGCCCTGTGCCTGTGCCTGTCCTAATTACGCAGCGTCTTGAAGGCCTCTCCAAATGATCACCAAGCGATCTCGTCCTGCGCGAGCTGAATGGATTTTATGCCCGCGAACATCTTCATTTTATTCCCTTTACCTAACTCTCTGCCGTCATGGGATGAATCTCCTATCCCCTGGTTTTCATTCCGGGGTTCGAACAAACCTCAACCTGTCTGTCTTATGCAGTACGTGACCAGCCCAGGTCCATTTTCTTTGTTGTTGTTTTTCTTAGTGTCGACTAAGACATGAGCTATTTTTGTTCGTTCTCATACCATATCTGTCTTCTGACATCTAAAATAATGCCACCGCATTCGTTCAAGCTTTAGCGCTTTAGCCAGAGTCACCATTTAGCAAGTAAGTATGCATGCACTTCCTGTTGATTCAATGCAATTACGGAGGATTTCAACTGTTTCGAGTGCTTGTTCAAATGTACACGTTTACTGATTTGCGCGTTTTTAAATGCGAATGCATTTCTTAGTCGGGCTATGTCAGGCATCCGACGTTGTCCAGCGTTGTCCGCGGAGGAGGAGGAGGAGGAGGAGGATAGGTTGAGGAGGTGTCCGCGCGCCGGCAGGTGTTATCTCTCCGCTCTCACTCCCTCTCCTATAGCAACAGCTGCGGGCGCGCGCGCTTATCCTCGCCCCCTAGCAACCGGAGCAGGTGGTGCGGGCGGAGTAGCGGAGAGTGAGTGGAGAGGAGGAGCGCGCTCTGGTGTGTGAGGGCGCTCGCATCGCGGGAGCTCGGCGGAGCTCCCGCGTGTGTGGAGAGAGTGTAGGAGAGGGTAGGTGCAGTGCTTCGCCGCTCCTTCTCTCGCCGTTCGCTCTCTCTCCTCCCTGCGCCCCACTCTCCCGTCCGCTCACTCGCACGTATATATAAATGGAGTGAAGCGCGCGCGAAATGCATTCGCATTTCCTCACGATTCCCTTCGGGGAGGTGGGGGGCATTTTTTTTTATGATTGCCCGTTTAGATTTGTCCATTCGTCAGAGTTTGCTTTTCACTGATCTACTTTTGAATCATCGCTAAACTGACAATTCAAATGAGTGCGAACAGTCGTTATGTGTGTGTGAATAGTGCCTTTTTTGTGATTTCTAAGCGAGAGTGCATTTCGTGAACATTAGTGGATGTTCTAGGCTGTTGTGATGTGCGAAAAGCGGTGAGCACTACAAACCGCGACAATCCTTCCAAAACCTTCATATATGTATCCACATCTATACACGCGATATAGTTCTTTTTCTGTTTTTTTTTTGTTTTTTTTTACCACCAGAACTTTGTCAACTGAATACCCATGCTTGTTGCCTAGAAGTAGATAGCCCTGTCAATATTAGTTCAGTTGCATTCACAACAACGCTAGTTCATACTGAACCACACCGCTTATCCCTTT
This sequence comes from Rhipicephalus appendiculatus, assembly GCA_030522465.1. Lineage (NCBI taxonomy): Eukaryota > Metazoa > Arthropoda > Arachnida > Ixodida > Ixodidae > Rhipicephalus > Rhipicephalus appendiculatus. Next base: position 19,339 of record JALIZH010014885.1, on the reverse strand, counting down.
CAGGCGCATTGTACACAATTGTGTACACCACTTCATTTTGTTATTTGTATCAACTGGGGTCTGAGAAAGAGCAAGATATATCAAGCTTTCACAGAATTGAGCCTCCTGCATATTAAATTTGTCTCCATTTATTTCATTTTGAAGTGCACTGTTGCGTATGATCTCTTCGCTGAAGGTGCTACCACGGTCGACAAGTCGTTCGACGTGCCGCTTCCTGCCAGCCATGTGAAAAGTATAATTTTTCTTTGCTCGAAATGGACATAACTAAAAATGAATTTGTACTGTATTTCTACTCTGCGATTACATTCTATGTATGCGAAAACAGAGCATGAATGACTTGGCACACCTAGTGACCCCACCGTCGTTCACCCTCCTACTGACATAGCGCACGTCACGCGCCTCAAGCCATATCACTCGACTGCCTCCTAATTAGCACCGGGTCAGTGCTCCAGCCTACGGGAAATAATGTAACGGGATGAAGAGGATTGACGAAGGGGACAGAAAAGAAGGCGGTGTCGACAGACTGCGATCTGGGCGCCATCATGGCCGCCGCTGAATATGTGCTGTGTATAGTGTGAATATATTTTCTACCCGTAACAATATTCTGGCCCAGATTAGACGTAATGTAAAACCAAACGAGTGCTTAGATTAAAGAGTGTGAACGACGCCGCCAGCACGACATATCTTGCTCCTGAATTTCTAACGTCTTAGACCGCTCATCAAACAAACATTCATGGGTATAGATATGGTATGGGCAACATTTAGGAATACTGTTCAGTAGTGCATAGACACATTTGTTCCGAAACTTCGCATAACAGCCAGAAATCACAATTCATGGATCACGCATGAAAGAATTCACATGAAACGCAAGAGAGCGCGATCACAACAGATAAGAAAGTTTACTTTTGCTGCGGTGCTGGGTCTCAAATCGAAGCATTGTGAATATCATTTACAAGAAAAGAAAGTAAGACCAAAAGATATCCTTCCTTAGTCACACCTTGCACAGCTTTATTAAAACGACTCCTCGTAAGTTCTGGCGATCAATCTATATCGAATATCTACTCCGAACACTGCTCATCTATACAGAATAATGAAAGTAAATCTTCACACACCACCTTCATATCGGAGCCGGACGTGTTATCGGTCCTACTGAATGTTGACGAAAAGAGAAGTACTGGTCCAGATGACATTTCAAATGCCTTTGTAAAGCGCCACGCTGAACCCGTAAGTAAACTCTTTCAGGTCATATATTTAAAGTCACTTTGCGTAGGTTACCAACCAGCGTCATACACTGTAAACCAGATTACACCCATATGGGTGTAATATGGTGTCTATAACTCACACCCCTACACCTCACAAAATGGGTGTAACAAGCAGGATTACACCTATAAAATGAGCGTATTTCCAAATTTTCACCCATGGGTGTGAACATTTTTGTTCACACCCATGGGTGGGTAATAGCAAGATTACACCCATATGGCAAAAAGGGTGTAGGGGTGTTTGTGCACAATTACGCCCCAACGCCCATGCGAAAAATTCCATAATTTGAGCGGTACCCCTTTCCCAGTTGGCTCCCATGGAAGCGCTAGAAAGCTGACCCTTTAGAGCTAAAGGGCTCTAGTCCTTTTATGGCCACTAGACTAATCATAGTGGCTCCTGCCACAGTGGGAAAATCCTGGCCCCAGCGCTGTTTTTATGGTGCATATGACGCACGGGATATATGGCCCTCACATACACAATGTAATCGTGGCTTAAAATGAAGGCATGAATCAAACTGTGTTGTCACATATTTATTTATTTATTTATTTATTGCATACCTGCATCGCCCCATTGGGCATTACAGCAGGGGGGTTACATACAAAAATATACAAAGTAATCACACTCACAAAGCACGATGTTCACACAGTTATCCATAGTGCAAAATGAAATCAGGCTTTATTAAACACAGAGCTCGTACAGGATTCAGAGACAAATTGTGGCTGTTCAGAGACCTTTCTTCGAGTGCGCAGAGCGGCATCGCATTTGCGGCCAAAGAAGACATCAAATAGGATGCGAATTGCATGGCATGGAGCACTAACGACCAAGGCATGTGTATCAAAATATAACGAAAGAACCTTTATTTGCACTTTAAAATAAAGAACTGGTTTTAACATGCTTCAATGCAACTCACAAGTACAGCGCAGTGAAGCATACAAACAGCAAGAACAGTAGTGCAGTGCAGCATGCCTTATTTCTCTAATATACTGAAGTAATTGCAATCACATTGCAATCACATCGCAAGTAAATTGATATTATTTTGGAAACGGTAGGTGCAATAATGAAATAGCCGGGTAAATCCCCTTTCAGAGCAAAGCTTAATGACTTTGTACATCCTCCCGAGATTGTAACCTAGGTTTCAAGAGTGCTACAAACATTAAACATGTACTGTAAATAGATGTGAATGCCACAGCTGCACATGTAAAGAAGTATAGCTCGCGCAGCAGGCTTAGAACTGTTAAAAAAAGCAGGGTCATACCAGTGCCCAAGAAGAGGCATTTTCAATAGATTTTGTGGTAGATAGAGGGCTTAATGAACAGACAACCTTCTGCTGCATTCGTGACACACTATTTGTGAATCGCCCTCTTAAGTTGCATACAAGTAGGCTGTCTACACTTCACCATGCAATGCTGTTAACATTATGCATCAGTATAGTTTTCTAAATGTATCGCGGTTAATCTTGTGGCAAACTGGTGCTTGTTTTGGGAAAATAAATAGGCAGGTCACATAGATTGAGTTGGAAACTTTCGCATCAGAGGAATGTTCTAGAAATGTACAAGGTATGTACAAGGAAATGTAGCACCTTCGAGGAGCTTCCACCACTGCTGCAACCCTTTGAGTGAGGTCGTGAACCCGAAACAGCAGTTTTCGGGATGTGATGAAGAGTGCACTGCATCGTCAGCACCCAGTCCATCGAAGACGATGTAGTGAGCTGTCCTTTCAACAGTCTGCATACAAGACATGCATAACATTAAACTAAACATTTAAAAATATTGGGAACAATCAGAATCTCATTATGAGGTACCCTATAATAGAAAGCTCTAGTACTACTTTCCCACTTGGGTTTATTACTGTGCACATCTACGTACGCAAGCATTTTTACATTTTAGTCTACACCATGGCTTACTCAATATGTTAGCAAAGATACATTGTGGGGAAAGAAAATGCTTCTCCAATCATATCATGCACCTCTCAAAAGGTTTGAAATGTACCAGGATACTCAATTTTCAGCCTTTATACCAATATTTCTTGCTTAGCTTAGAACGCCATAACCAGTAAGCCACTACAATGGGTGATAAACAAAATATAAACCATGTTAACAATTCAGACAGAAGAGTAGCATTATTCATCATATACCTTAAAGGATCCTTTCGTAGACATGTACCCAGCGCAGATGTTCAATCTACTAAATCAAACTTGCACTAGCGTAAAACCCCAAGCAAGCATTCCCCTCCCTCTTTAGGGAGATTTCCCATATGCACCAATGACCGAACCAGCCCCCATGTGAGCAGATAAATAGCGCCTATTCCAAGACCACTGCTGCTGGAAACACAGCACAGTGTATATGTTGAAGCTCACCTGTAGACTTATACTCCAGTTACATAAAAAAGGTATACTGGATCATTTTACAATCAGTCTTTCTCAGGTTGCTTATTGGTCAAAAAACGATTACTTCACTTACGAGGCCACAAGTGAGGCTCACTGTTGTCAAAAATCTATAAGACTTGCTAATTTTATTCTGCTTCAAGTGCATTCATGAGCAGCTGTTTCGATGCAGAGGCTTTGGCAGATAAAATACTATATATTTTTTCAATTCTTGAAAATATCCATGTAACAGACAATATTATTTAGAACTAACAGACATTGATGCCAAGGAAATTATAGGGGATGTTATTAGAAGTAATTGTAAAGTAACAATCCCAGGATTTGGAGACATTCGTACGTGGCGCCATCTCTCGGCGGCAGCAACTGCATCCTGCCATAACTGAATGGGAAATATGCGAAAAAAAATCATATCTTTTGAAATAAGCTAGTTATCAAAAACGACTCCGGGATATATACAGCAGAGACATACTGGAACACTGTGGCGAAATTTCTGTATCGCACTACAAAACCTGTGGCTTCCCTAGACAATTGAACACCCCCATTGGAAATACATGGGACCCATTGTTAAATAATAAACACTCTCGGAAGCCACCCAGTTTGTAGTGCGACAATGTAAATTTGACAGAATGTTTAATTAAGTCTCTGCTTTGTAGAGCCGGGAGTCGTTTTTGATAACTAGCTTCTTTCATGAGATATGATTTTTTTCGCCTACTTCCCATTCAGTTACGGCAGGCCGCCGCTGTCACCGACAAGAGAGGGCGCTACGTGCAAATGTCCCCAAATCCTGGTCATGATGTGAAGAAAGCAAATTGGATGAAAAAGATAACTTGCCACCGGCAGAGACCGAACCTGCGACCTTCGAATAACGCGTCCGATGCTCTACCACTGAGCTACAGTGGCGGTCATCCCACCGTCCACTCTGTAGGGTATATATGTGCATTTAAACGTGGGAGCATCAGTCAGCGCCGCCTGTTGCGATTACGGCGAGTGTGGAACACTCTTTTTTTGCCTGTTGGCATCACGTAGCACGTGATCTTATTACAAGCTGGCAGCTGACTAATAACCCCTCGCATACTACCTGAAGGCATCAAGTCTGCCAGAACGAGACCCTCGCTATGAATGAAGGAAAGAAGTGTAAACTTAAGGGCTCGTTTGCTTTGGTAAACACGATATTAATTAGAACTAACAGACATTGATGCCAAGGAAATTATAGGGGATCTTATTAGAAGCAATTGTAATGTAAATGTGAAGAAAGCAAAGTGGACGAAAAGATAACTTGCCACCGGCAGGGACCTAACCTGCGACCTTCGAATAACGCGTCCGATGCTCTACCACTGAGCATCAGTGGCGGTCAACCCCCCGTCCACTTTGTAGGGTATATATGTGCATTTAAACGTGGGAGCGCTGACTGACGCTCCCACGTGTCACTGACGCCCTTTCTGTTCTGTCTTAATTTTCTTCCTCGAAGGTTCGCGTGTATTTGTATTTCAGTAAAATACTTGATACGTGGTGTCTGACTCCGTTGTGGAGGAGTGTTAACACTGCATGCCAAGGAAACAATAAATGTCCGATTTGCGATGGCTCGAAATCGTGTCACTACTACTTCAACGATTCAAATACAAAGATGGCAACTGAAAACAGGAGACAGCCCATGCTCTTAGCAAATGTGGCTGCAAGCTACTGGCAAATAGACACGTCATTAGTGCACTGCAAAAACAAGGATGCGCACTAAGTCGGAGACAGTCACATGAGGAAGGCGATATATTAAGTGGTGGCCTGGGAGAGTTGGTAACTCAATGTCGACATGAATGAAGCAAATAAAAGTGTCATAATTAACACAGCAGCACATGAGAGGCCTGAAAGACACACTTGCGTACTGAAAACGGTAAGTGCATCAAGAAAAGGACAACGAAAACAAACACAGAGTGGTACTTCCAACTGGTACTGTGAAATTAACACGCCATATGTGTAGTTTTCTCTGCTATGATGTGGTAACATCCCATGCCTCAGAACAGAGGCCAGTGAAAAATTTTTGCAATTTTTTCAGTCTAGCTTATTTCGCTAAATATTGTAAATCTTAACATTTGCACGGAACCAGGATGACAAAGCTAAGATATCTTGCTATCATGCAGGAAAAGTTTTTTGACCGAGCGCTCTAATGTCGCCCTCCAAAGAAAGTGCTTGCGTTTTTGCAAAACCAATGGATTTCGTTGTCTTCCGACGACCTCCCTTTTTTTTCAGTTAGGTTTTACCTCTTGACGCACACCGTTTTCAGGTCCCATTCCTTGTTGCTTCATTCCTACTCATTTGTGCTGGCTGCTACTTTGAAACCCACATTAATTTCATGTCACCATTAATTTCATAGTCAATTTTGCCTTCGATAGCATATTCGTGTGCTTGGTCAAAAACTATTCCTGTATGATATCAAGAGATTTATGCTTCGTCGCCCTGCATTTGTGTGAATGTTAACATTTTTGATCTTTAGAGAAATAAGCAAGGCTACATGCATAAGAAAAAATTTTCAATATCATGTCTTCTCAAGCATGCGTTTTACCATGTGATGAGCGAAGAAAACCACATATATGGCGTCTTAGTTTTGCAATAAATATCAGTAGTAAGTAGCTCTCTGTGAGTTCGTTTTCGTTTACCTTGTCTTGGTGCACTTATCAGTTTCAGCGTGTCGCTTTACCAACTAGCTCGGACCCGGATTCTCGTGCAACACACTTGCATACCTGCCAATCTGGGGACCTCAAAGGTGAAAAGGAGTGGGGGGGGGGGGGGGGGGCGAAGCCGGCCCCATAAATTGACATAATAGGTGGGTGGGGGGGGGGGGCGCTGCGACGAACCTTCGCCCCCCACAGAAGGGGAACCCTGCGTACGCCGATGCTGTTGCTTGGCTGCTTTTCGTTATTGTTTTTGAGGAATGCAGGAACCTTACATACAGCTAGTAATGATGTCCAGTAAAGTTCTGAGACGTCAGCGATTGTACTGGTACACGCAATTATACGGCGCGTACAATGAAGGGACATAGTTTGCCGTGTTCACCTGACAGCGAGTAGCCCCTTCCTAATCTTAGTACGTACACCCGTCGGCAAAATAAGTCGGGACGCGCGACTGGCGACCAGAATCAGATAAAACTGCATCGCCGCGCCGTCTGACGTCTGCCGAAACATCGCAGTGCGCGTGCGCGTCCTTTCACGCTCGCAGCGATGTCTTTGTACGCGCTTGCAGCGCAATAGCTGAATAAATGCAGCGTTTTGCGGTAGGGGCGCTTTCTATGTTCAATCTGTCACGCGCTCAGTTCGACGGGGGCACGGTTGGCGCGAAGCGCGCGGTGCTCACTTTCACGGTTTATAAGATAACATATCTTGTCTCAGTGACAAACTGGTGCCACATATGCAGAATTAGTTCCCTTCTGTGCATTTTTTAAATCGTACTGAAATGCAAAGGAATCGTACTGAAATGCGAACGAGGGCACCAAAAACGAACAGACGTCGAGCCGAAAACATGCTTCACTTTCCTAGCATACGATTACCAGACACGGTCCGGCTGCTACGCGTGATCTGTTGATAAATGCGAAGCGAGCGGTGTACTACTCACTGCCAACGTGCAACCGGCGAACTTCGCGGGTGATGGACTGAACAAAGAAAGCGACCCCTACCGCAAAACGCTACATGTAATCAATGTAATCACCTAGCCTGCTGCAAGCATAGAGTTTCCTATAAATACACTAGAGGGAACTCTGGCGCTAGTGTCTATGGGAGCTGCAACACACGGCGCTTCAGCCAGCGTGGGAATGATGGGTAGTACACGGATTTGTCTAATCTTCGTTCTTTCGGCTCCGTTTGGCTCCGTCTGGCCTGAATCCGCTTTGCCGCAAGACGAAGTTCAGCAAGGATTCAGCCGTTACGCTCCACTACTTCGGCCTTTTTAGGCTCACCAATTCAAATCGGCTCACGAATTTCGAAACGGTCGATTCTTTTATTCGAAACGAAACCAAAACACAACAATAAGCTAAGCCACAAGTGCGTCCGAAGCCTGCAAGAACGAAGACGAGGCAAATCCGTGTACTACCCATCATTCTCATGGTGGCTGAACGATCGCAGCGCCAGAGTTTCCTCTAGTAAATTTTGGGAAACTCTATGACTGCAAGCTCGTAAAAAAAATTCCCCATCTCCCGCTAAAGGGAACCATGTGTGGATGCGAAGCAGCGGGGAGATAATTAGCTTGAGCGGGAGGAACGACGCCCGTGCGCTCCGTCTGTTTTATACCGCGGAACTACCGTGGCACCCCAGCAGAGTATGCAGCTGCCACACCACCTGTCGTGCGCGCCGCTCCGTAAGGGATTCCTAGAGGAGAGGACGGGGGGGACCGTAGGAGAGAAGAGAGAGGGGACGTGCATGCGCTGTGGGGGGCGTGGGACGCGGGAGCCGCTCCGTAGAGTAGAGGATTCCTAGAGGAGAGAGTACGCGCATGCGCTGTTGGGATGTGGGACGCCGGAGTCGCTCCGTAGAGTAGAGGATACCTACAGGAGAGAGGCGGAGAGGACGCCGGAGCCGCTCCATTGAGTGGATGACTCCTAGAGGAGAGAAATGGGGTGAGCGTAGGAGAGGATAGGGGGAGGGGACGCGCATGCGCTGTGGGCCACTCCGTGGAGTAGAGGATTCCTAGAGGAGAGAAAGGGGGTGAGCGTAGGAGAGAGAGGGGACGTGCATGCGCTGTGGGACGGACTAAGGCCCCTCCAAACACATGCAAGCGAGATCAAGGAATGGGTCAACCTGGGAGACAGACACCACCTGCCTAGCCATTGCTAAGCAGCCTCTCTGTGCTCTCGGCCATGACTCTCATGACTGTAGTAGTGGTTGACGGCCTTCATATTACTACAGTGTTCTGGTTCGCATAATGGGTGCTTCCCTACTTCATGAAAGTGGCCGGACGCGGGACGGACAGAGCCCCGAGCATAAGATGCTTCGCATCTAAAAGATATGGCTACGAGCGTGAAAGGACGCGCACGCGCACTGCTATGTCTCGTCAGACGTTAAACGGCTCGGCGATGCAGCTTTATCTGATTCTGGTCGCCGCTCGCCCGTCCCGACTTATTTTGCCGACGCGTGTACGTTCTTTCGCACGACAGCAAAGTACCGTGCATGGCGAATACCATAGAACAACGTTCAAAAATTTTAGAACCTCTCTCATTTGTCATCGTTATTTTCTTTACGTATACGTAGCGAAGGCTATATTTCGGGACACTTATCGCCGCGCCTGTACTACCATAGTTCGCCGAAATTCCGGAGTCCCGCGGGCAAATCGGGAGAGTTGGCAGGCATGCACTTGTAGCGCTTCGTTGCTCGCAAGCACGAAAGCTTACCTTTTCAGCAATAGGACCAAATCCAAAAGCGCTCTCCGTGTGGCTCCCAGCGTACACTTCGTTGGACGCTTGATCGGAAGCACTCAGCTTGCGGCGAGCACTAGCTTCAACGGAAGCCGTTGACAGAGGAGACGCACTGCGCCGCACCGAAGTCGTTGTTCCGTACTTGCTGATCCACTACGGATTCAGAGATTGCAGTGACACGCACTATATCTTTTGTATGCGTGAACTAAGTCACCGTGGAAGCCGTCGAAGTACACATCCAAAAGAAAGCAGGTGAATCGATGAACAATCCGCCACCGTTGGCATGCAGCAAACGCGCACACGACATGTCAACAACAGATTCAAAGGTCGCCTGTTGATGATGATCGTGACGCGCAGTTGCCCCGAGTCCGAAACCGAAAGTCATTGCCTCCGAGATTAATATCACTATACCAGTGAATTGACTTTAGCAGCGCCGTTTTATAATAATCGTTCGAAACAAAAAACCAAGACCTATTCTAATATTTTATGTTTAACAACATGTTTGTGCTAGTAGAGCTTTAAAGCGTGTTTTTTTTTTTTCAGCTACTGCTGACGTGTGCAGGTGGCAAGTTCGTAGCCTTCGAGATTCACATTTTTCTTTTTCCGAGTAGAGCGTCGTCGGGGCATTGTTTCGACGAGTTGGAGTTAAAAGTTCGTTACCTGTGCATAATAAATATAACTAGGAAGCTAGGGAAGGGCTGGTGGGGGGGGGGGGGGGAGGGAGTGGTGTTCGGTATTCGACTCACCCCCCGCCCCTTTCTACGTTTATTTGGACCCGCATGTGTGCAAGCACTGGCAAAAATGTACTTACAGAGGGGTCGGACCCCCTTCTCTCGCCCCCCCCCCTTTTCTGCGTAAAGTCTGGCCACGCCCCTGCTGTGCTAACAGCCTGTTTTAAAATAACATTCCACCATTCAGCAATCACTGATAAGAGGTCTTGGAGAATACGCGCTTTTTACCGACGCAGTAGCAATGAAGCTAGCTTTTATTTCATGTGGTGAATTTCGTGCAAGCCTACGAATGTGCTATCACTGTGTGCATTGTAAGGCAATGGTAAGGGCTGTCAATCACATTTAGCAGAGCGATGAATTGGGCTAGTTCGTGGTGGTTCATGGTTTCTTGTTGCGCTGCGAATGAGTTGTGAGTTTGCGCATCACCTGCCCTGTAGTCCCTGTATTGTCCTCGTCTCGTCATTCGCAGCGCAACAAGAAATCATGAACCTGTCAATCACAATGCCACAAGTCGGTTCCTGCTTCTTGTGGCACGGGTACATTGTACTAGTGTCGTCTGTGATCGCTCAGGCGTACAATGTACGACCCACAAGGGTTCCTCGACAAAAAAAAGAAAAAAAAAAGAAAATAAAAAATAAAGCGCCCGCAGAGTGATGCGTCCCATTGGAGAAGTTCACTTGTGGTGCTTAGCCGGTGTGCGCCTAAACTGTGCTGCGGCGTGCCATGCGTGTACAGCAGCTGCAGCAGAGCGAGCTCAGACAGTTCAATGTAAACATGCCTAGTTTCATGGTAATACGTACGCTGCATACTGTCACTTTGAGCTGATCCGTGATCATAAGTATAAATATAACTCACTGATAAAATCAGCGACTTGTGAATTGATGTGAAATACTTCAATGTACAGGAATATGTGCACCCCACTATAAATAAAACAGGTGTTCTAAAAGAAAAGCTCATTGTGATTTCAAATTAGAAAACGCGCATGATGACCTGTCGAAAACAGTGTGTAATCGTTTCCTGGTATATGTTTAAGCGCAGCACCATCTCTTTTACCATCCTTTCAGTGAGAATGATGAATGGTTACGAGGGGCTGCAAAATACTTTTTTAGTACGAATCACACAAAGTCAACCCATGAAACCGTTGAACGTGTGAGGAATCTTGTGAATAATGCAAACAAGAGAGTGGTAGAATAAATGTGCTATATAGCGCGGTATATGACGGCGAATAAAAAGTGAAATGAAAACAAAAGCCGAAACATCGATCTTTTCACCGAAAAGTTGCTATGCGGTTTGATTGTATCCGTTGGCATGTGATACGTATTGATGCTTTTAAAAAAAAACAATAGGCGTAACATTCGAAGAAACACCCTTGGGTGGAATTTGTGAACATACACCCTAGGGTGTAATTTGTGATCATACACCTATAGTACACCCAAAAATGAAAAAAAGGGTGCACAAAGGGTGGTTTACGTGAAATTCCACCCTTTTGGATAATCTTGGCAAAAAAAAGGGGTGTCTGGTGGGTGTTTTATCGAAAATCCACCCTTAAGGGTGTGAAACGGTTTACAGTGTAGAAAATTGCAACGCTCACAAATTAGGTGATACTTCTACACCCATCGACTACAGATTCATCACATTAACATGCGCCTCTCATTAAATATGCGAAGACGTCATTTTGAAATATCCAACACATTTCGTCGCCTATAAGCACATACGGCACTGTAATCAGCATGGTTTTCCTTTAGGCTTATCGATTGCTACCCAATTGTAGAAGCACTTCATGACTTTGTCGAACACGGTAACAACCACCTTCAAATTGATGCAACTTCTATGGATTTGCCAACGCTTTCGATTACGTTTCTCACCTTACGCGTAACTGTAAATTAAAATGTCAAAGTAGATGGTCCACTAGTGTGTTGGACCGAAGATTATCTATCAAAACGTTCTTAGTACGCAAAGTATAATGACTGTATCAGAGTTTCCGTTTCATTCGGTATACCGCAGGGATGTGTTCTGGTCAACTCTTTTTCTTGTATTTAAGCGATGTAAGTATTAACGTTAACGTAACCATCAGACTTTTCGCAGATGACAGCGTGCCCACACCACATAATTAAAGCCCATGATGACCGAAGAAAACCTAAGTAGCTAAGTGGTGCGCAGACTGGCAAATATGTGTTTACCGCGGAAAAGCCGTTTATGTAAACATGCAAAGACAAAAATCGACCTTACGTTCCCCGAGTCCGGTCGCGTATCACTGCAACCCAGAGTTGTACTCAGATATGCGTAGGTTTTGTCCACAAAGGGCGGACCTGAATCATATGTTGTGGGCTTGCCTCAGAGCCCTCAACGCAAAATAGAAGATATATTAACGGAGAGCAGTGGGAGACCACACTGCTAAGCGTGGACCCGGAAGTGCAGCTCCAAGTCCTTCAGCGAGTCGAGGATGTCGCCAGAGCACAAGGACTCATGATTTCCACCTAGGGAAGGGAGCCAATCCTTCCCAATCTTACCGTTTTAAATAAAAGTTATGTTCACCTCCTTTCGTTTTCTTACAACACGGACAGTGTCCTGCTACGAAACGTTATATCAGAATAAAAATTTCCCAAGAAGTCTGAAGGAATAAATTGTAATGTTATACGAAATAAAGCTAGCAGCTAACTCCTTTGGATCCGATCACGCGTAGCTCTACAAAAAGGTGGTGTAAGGGAATATGGCCGCTCCAGGGAGAGGAGCGGTTTTCGTGCACCTTGTCGTCTCAACAGGAAACGCTGAGAGCACAGCATGCAAAAGGGTGTGCGAGCCGTTTGCTAATGTTTGCCGAGATAGTGCGCGCGCCAACACTCGCGACCACGCCTTTGTGATCAATGATCGCAGTTGCTACTCGAGCGACGCAGTCCCCCTCCCCCCCTTCCCCAGCGTCCCTTCATCCTTCGTCGGGCAAAGTAGGATGAGGAGGAGAGCTCGAGGATAGTCTCTTCCGCTCCGCAACCTCTTCTGCTCATGCTTCTTCAGCCGTATGTCATGAAACACCTTTAACGAGCTTTTTCTAGCAAAATCTTGGCCTGGTTGTCCTTGACCAATTTTTTTTTCGTTCCACAACCAAGACATCAACAATACCCTTTATGCGCGTCGGTTATCGCATTAAAGATGGAAGTTGCAAGCTGCTGCATTTTTTTTTTTCATTCGTTTCAATGCCATCGCATTGATCAAATCACCACTCGAATTCAATCACCGTAACCTGAACCAGCGTGTGCGTTCAGGACTAAGATCCTAAAAACTTTCTCCAATTTCGCAACTCCTATATGTATAGCCAAATGTCGTTCGGAAAGTAAGTAAGAAAACAAATAAATAAATAAATCAAATTGCCATAAGTATGGCTGTCCGACCAGAGCGCTTGGTAAAAGGTTCAACACATTGTGAAAATACTATGGTCACGAATTTATTGTGCCTACGCAGAAGAGCTCGCTCCAGACCCTCAAGGTGCCAGCAGCTCGTTCTGTCGTTCAGGATATAGTCCTGTTGACGCCATGTGGGCAGGGCGTGAAGCCATCGATGGCCACGAGACTCAGGTTGGCACGCCTGGCGAGGGGTGACGTCACAAGTCCCGTCACGTGGCTCTGTCTGAACGGACGAGCCACGTCCTCGTAGACGCTGCTCATCCGCACCAGTGCTGCCATCTTCAGGAAGTAGGCGCACTGCTCGAGCCGCTTCCAGGACAAGAAGCTACGTGTGGCAGTTAGGCATCGTTCGTGTTTTAGTTAAGTACCCGATAACGTGCGGTGCAGTTACGGTGCAACTACTCTTACGGAAAAAAAAACATGCGCAGCAAGCACTGTAGGCATGCCACCCAACGTCGCACAATTAGCGGATCCTCGTGGTACGGCTTTTATGGGAGAATGTGAAAATGCCCACTCCCTTTCAGCATGATCAGCGCTTATATTTTTCAAACGCAGGCAGCGTTACATTAAAGCTTGAGATAATTTTGTCAGGCCTACCATTCACAGCCAAAAAAAGTAAAAATAATAAAAACATGACGTGATCTGTGAAATAAAGCTCTGCCTCTATATTATTTTGTGTGGCATTGAGGATCGTATCAGGGCCTATTGAAAACATACCGAGGGATGGGTTCATGTGGCCAGTGGATGTAGCACACCGTTATTTCTCATAACCAAATTATGTGCATATATTACGCCTCACGCTCTCTGCACAACGTGCCTGCAAAATGTTGGATTCGACGCAACTTCTAATCCAGCAGCTTTATTTAAAGAAAATCCGTTGTGCTCCCTACGTAAAAGGGATCCTTACGTAAAACGCCCTCTCTGAGATATTGGTAATATAGCTGCGTTCTCAAGTGTCATAAATTGGGAAGCAGATTTCCGCAGTAAGAGGTACCGTGCACCACAGCTATCCCGCAAAGACTTTAATGAAATTGGTGAGTGATTTACGTAACTTCGTTTCACTTGAAGAATCTTCATTGGGACGTCCTTCGAAATGAAACCAGCATAATGACGAACTGCTGCAGACAATAACCTTTCAGCCTTGACTCGTTTCAAGAGCCGCTTTTCATTTATTATATATCTTGGTTGAATCCATAGTTTTCATTGTGTTTACTTTCCTTAAAAGCTTACTTAGAAACAATTAAATTAGTTCTGCTGATTTCAGTATTATATTTATGAACTTTTTAAGCATCATTTAGGCCTACTTATGTAGTACCCAGAGAAATAAAATGTCAGCAATTATGGTAACATTCAAGAACCGATAATGCAGCATCATCTGCTTCAGACTACTCGAAGACACGCATAGCTCTTTTTCGGTTTTCGCTCGCGCATATGTGGTAGCTACATGCATGACCGCCTTTTGTGGTGACACGTCCTTCCAAGATTTCGCTCCAATATTTCAGTTCCGAGACAGACCTGCTGAAAAAGACCAAGTCGTGCAGTGACTCACCAGATTCATGGGTCCGTGCGGGTTAAGTTACATTTCGTGTTATGGGCGAAATTCAGATCAGGCGAAGAGTAGCGAAGTACTGCTAGGGCGTTCGTAGCTGACGGTACCACGTGGAAGTGACCGGGGCTTATTAGCGTTGTCAGTGAGTCGAGCTAGTGAGCTTGGGTGTGGACGAGCCTGATGCCGACTCATGCTCCCAATTATAGCCTTATAAATAGCGTCCCTTCCTCACCTCGATCTCGCATCATCCTCTTCCTCTGAAAGAGCTGCCATAAAGAGGATGTTAAACGGGAGCAGGCAGATAACTTGAACCTGCCGTCCAGAACCACTATAATCAATGCATTCTTTTATTTCCAAAAGTTGGTTTACAGAACTCTGCAGCAAGGCATTTGGGTAGGGATCAACGATGGAAAACTCCTTCCTTTGCTTAATTGACCGCAAGACATAGCCACAAGCTCGCTTCGATACTTGTTGCACAAAGTATACTGCCAATTTTATGACGTGGCCGCACAAGACCATTTCGTGCGCTAAATTCCTAAAACTTTGTTTTCGCGGAAGCGCTTGTCTTTGGAGACAAACTGTCTTTGGAGATAATTATATTCCCTTCGGAGAGACAAGCGTTCCACACTATTTTAAAATTGTTTAACAATAGCGAACATTCCAACTGAAGAATGAGTTTAATAGGACACTACTGTATTTGTTATTTTAAATTTTAGAATATCCCAAGCATAGTTCTGAAGCAATTGCCTTGACAGTACAAAAGGACACAATAACATTGTAGTGCGCAGCACCGGACTAATTGTTGAGTCTCTTATTGTTAACTGCACATCCAATATATTTCTAGATAGCCGGCATGGTACCTCTTCAGCTTTACACGCACTCAACAACCTCGGAACGAAAAAAAAAATTGTCCGCCGCGGTGGTATAGCGGTTAGGGTGCTCGGCTGCTGACCCGAAGGTCGCGGGTTCGATCCCGGCCGCGGCGGTCGCATTTCGATGGAGGCGAAATGGTAGAGGCCCGTGTACTGTGCGATGTCAGTGCACGTTAAAGAACACCAGATGGTCGAAATTTCCGGAGCCCTCCACTACGGCGTCTCTCATAATCATATCGTGGTTTTGGGACGTTAAACCCCAGATATTATTAAAATCGGAACGAAAATTGTGGCGCTTACCTTCATGGTTGCTTGTTCCACTTTGTTACTTAGCTCTTTCTAGCAAGTAAATGAATTATTCCCAGCGTCAAATGATTAAGAAGCAATGAATTCCTATATCAGCAGTTCACTAGCTGTACACATTCCAGAAAATTTGTAAGGGGAATTTCATTCGGCCAGCGTAGTGCCATATCGCTGTGCGTCACTCCATCTCCTATGGTTATTCGCCTGCGAAAAGATATCGCTCTTGACAAAAAAAAGTTTTTACGTATCTAAATTTTCAGATTACTCATTTCAATTGGGATAACGTGTTCATTTAGTTTCCCAACTGCGACGTGCTTGAAAATAGTCTGACGTCACGTATTTAATTATCGGTTTACAGGAAGCACGCAACATTTCAATTCACACCAGGTGATGCCCTCGACACTGCTACCGTCGTGATCAACTCAAGTAAGTGCCAGTTACACAGATAGGCTGCACATACTGGCCTTTTATACTTACCTAGTCTCTGGTACACTTCCCTTTCAGTGGTTGTTAGTCGACAAATCCCGCCGAATGATACTCATCGTTGTAATCCCAAGCAAGCGTTAGCCGACATAGTATTGTGATCGCGTGAGGATTTAAATAATGGAAACATTCCTTATCAGTTCTGGCAAAGTGTTTCGTGTCTCTATTTTAATGGAAAGGAACAATCACGCGCTGGTGGATGATAGTCAGACTGATTGACCTTTGTAGAACAACGTTCTGTTACGAGCGCGAATGCTGTGGCGAAAGGCTGTCATAGCCTGCTCAACCTGCCCCCAGCTATTTTCAGCATTGAACATTAAAAACATGAAAATTTAACTCATTTCAAATTTATACCCTCTCTGGGAATTCAACAAGATAAACTAGTAGCAATTACAACATTCCAACAGAAACTGACCGGTGTTAATTAGTACTGGTGTAGTTGGTGCGAAAAGCACCGCGGCGACTCTACGGCGCCCTGTCAGCGTTCTGAAAGAGCGCTGGCTGGCACGAAGGAAATTGCTGCTGACGCCAAAACACGCCAAACATGTAGACGCCTTGGCTTCCGCACGGAACATTCGGAAACTCATTCTACTGCATCTTATAAGGCATGCACCTTTGAAGTAGTGGTTGCAGCATGATGTTTCTGCGCCCGAGTTAAAATCCAGGCAGAGCGGAATTCTTACCGTTATAAGCTATGTCAATCCGGTCTGCATATTGCCACACACACCCCTTTCTTTTTATTTTTGTTGTCGCCGGCCCATTGCGCGTGTAGATAATGCCTTACCCAAGCCGTGCCCGAATGTCTGAGAACATTCCAGATTATTTAGGACCATCTGTTAGGCTTCAACACGCAGACGCGAACAGGTGAGTTTATTCTAGAACAAACGTGACCACCAGTGATAATGCTCGAATGTTCGCTGCCGCCTGTACAAATGCCGATGCGCAGGTTATCGACGGCCGACGCTCTGTTCGCCGCTATCAGTGAACAGCGTGCATTGCTTGCTGTAGCTTGAGTTTGTTTCCCGGCCACAAGTTAGGCTAAATAAAAGGTTTCATCTTGGACACGTCGACTGCTGCCTTCGTCAACGTCACGACCACGTGACAATATGCCCTGAGCAGACGTCTCTCACCTGTGTGTAGCGTCACTGCATGTTAGATTATTCGTTCGATCCAACGCCCTCGTAATAAAGGAGGACTATTCGTATTTAGGATCCTTGAATTCAATGAAACCAGAAAGAGTTGTGGGTATACGACCGTTCTATATATGGCTCTCTCGATATATGGCGTTAGAGTTCTCAGAGTGCAGTTTGTCAATCTAAACCAAGTCATTGTTTCGCTTTAGTGTCCCTTTAACACTCGTTGCCTTCGCTGGGCTTGCTAAACCGCTCACGAAGTGCGTTTTCCGTCATTCCAAGCCTAATCCAAGCGGAATACCAACACTTGAGTGTACAAATGCCGCGCTTCTTGTGGTAGAGAATTCAGCTATGAAGCAGCATACCATTTGCTTGCAGTAAAATTTAAAATAAACACAGGACTTGATTAAAGTTCTTTGTCTGTCTGCAATAATTCTTTTCTCTCTTTCGACTATGACACGTTGTTATCCTGTGTTTTGTTTAACTCTGAAAGGTTGTTTCGAATTCGATACATTACTTTCACATTTACCAAGTGGAAAAAAAAAAGAAATATTCTCGAAACTACAGTCGTATTATCTTGATCACCTTTTTTCATATATACTCCTCAATCGATAGCCCAGAATCGATCCGTCATTAAAAGGAAGCGTACGTGTGAATAAACAATGAGCTGCTTGGATGCCGGCACAACCTAGTTATTGCAGACTGTCCCCTACAATTACTCTACAACACTCTTGACGCCATTTTTTAGTCTCCTAAGCCTGCTTTTTGCCACCGCTATATGTTTCCAATAGCCTGCACAAGGCAAGCGGAACAATTTTGCTTCTTAAAACCTAAAGAAAACGTATTGCTTTCTTTTTATTTTGTAGATACCAGCACGACGCAGACTGCAAGATACCCCTACACGGACTACCAGACGTGCGGAATCATGGAACTCGACTATGAAGGACATCGTAAGGAGCCTTTATCACGCTATGGCGTTAACAGTTTATTGCTCACTTTTTTTTATCAACCCCATAAATATATAGCAGAATAGTTATCCCGATGCCTGTGCACTGATAGTAGAACGGCCCCAAGCTTAATTTTTTGATGGATGCAGTGTACCAGATTTTCGTTGGACTACGGTTCAACGAAGAACTGTCCAAGGGGGGTAATGCGAAAGAAAAAAAACGCTTCCGGAAAGAAGCGCTGTATCACCACCGAACGCCCGCCGGAAAACGCTGTAATTATGAAATGCTAGAAAGAAAACAGCTCTAAAAGATACTTCTGCGGTGCTAGCAGCATTAACGGCAATTGGAAAAGAAATCTTTCCTTGCACATAGCTATACAACTCATAAACCGAGAAGCACTGTCCTCGAGAAAATCTAAATGTGCACGGTGCACACACTACAGACATGAATTTCCGATGAAACTATAGCCTTAAATTCTTTGTTGTTAATTAGATAAGTGGAATTATTTTTATTCATTTATCTATTTGTTTGTTTGTTTGTTTGTTTGCTTGTTTGTTTGTTTGTTTGTTTGTCTATTTATTTATTGAACATCATTGTAAAACCCCTCTTTAGTATAATCCCGATGAGTTCCCCCCAAAGTGTCTCCTTTAACTTTGCCCATGGCAAATGGTCATGACTTGCCAAATGTAGAAGGCATGATTACAAATCATACCGGAACAGGGACGTCAATAACGGCAAAATGTATCTCTGAATTCGTTTTTCCTTCTGTCTGTTTTCTGTCTTGAAAAAAATTTTCTTTTTCACAAGTTTATGATGCGTCAGAATTCAGAGGTCGAGCACTTGTCAGTTTCCTGCAGGTGTAAGAGTCACTTCGCGCCGATTGGCAAAC